>OZ038388.1:5481156-5522357 GCA_964036045.1 Eutreptiella sp. 'Long Island Sound 2002'
CGGGGGGCTACGGGACCGCGGGCCCGGCGGCGGGGGGGCCCGGGGGGGAGGCCGTGCGCAAGGCCCTGCTGTCGGGGCTGACGGGGGTGCTGCCGGCGCCCCCCCTCTGCGCCGGGGCGGGGGCGTGGGGCGGGTACGAGCGGCTGCAGGGCGACTGCGAGGCCGGGGAGCCGGCGGAGAAGGGGCTGGCGCACGCGGGGGCGGCGGCGGCGTGGGCGGCGACGCCGGCGCGGATGCAGATGCTGCTCCACAAGTTCCTGGCCGTCCAGACCCCGGGCAGCGTGACGCTGAGGTGTGCGACCGAGGGCATGTGGGGCAAATGAAGCGCTGGGGGGGGGCGTGGGGGTGCGGGGGGGGGGAGGGTCTCAAGAGGCAAAGTGCTCCCCCCGCCCCCCCCCCCCCGAATCGGGGCCCGATTACCCCGATTCCCCACGATTTGCTCGCCCGATTCAGTGGGTTGCCGGATTGAACACCAGAAATAGACAATTTAAGGTCTGGTTTTGGTGGGAAGTGTTTTCGTGGCTGGCCGTCTGGGCATTTGTTTTGGTGGAACAGGCCCGTAGTGCTTTCTGATGGCAAAGTGTGCTGGTTGTTGTCGCAAGGGATCAGAGTCGACAGCAGCGGGTAAGTGGGTTTTGGAGATGGTGGGGGTTTTGTGGCGCTCAGTCCATCGGGGCGGGGGGGGGGGGGGGGGGGGCAGTGCGAGTTCGGGTCGCCAGCACATACCACCCCCCCCCCCCCTGCCCCAGGGATGCATTGGAAGGGGGGGAGGTACCCCGCCCCTCCTCAAGGGCGCCCAGCCTACGCCCAGCCACTGTGCCCCTGACGCCAAGTGCCAGCTTCAATGGCATTTGTAACCGACAGCCCTATCCGCCTCTGGAGCCGCCTCTGAGGTCCCTTCCCATCTAATGCATCCCTGGGGGGGGGGGGGGGGGGCAGCCAGTGCGAATTCAGGTCGCCAGCACACACACACACACCCCTGCCCCAGGGCATCGCTTGAAAGGGGGGGGGGTACCCCCTCCCCCCTCCCCAACACTCCAGCCCTCTACCCGAAAGGCATTCCCATACCCCAACACCAGCCCCAACCGCATTTCCAACCGCCAGCAACCGCCCACCCCCCAACCGCTTTCGCATCCCCTGTGCCCGCTCTACAACCGCTCTGGAATTGCCCCGATCGCCCCCCCTCCCCTTCAAGCGAAGCCCTGTGCGAATTCAGGTCGCCAGCACACACACACACACCCCTGCCCCCCTCCGCCCCCACCCCGGCCCATTACAGCCGATCGAGGTGGCGAGAGGGCGGCGTGCCAGCCTGAACGTGTGCAGCACACTGAGCTCAGAAAGCGACAGGCCGGACCGCAGGGCTGGGGAAGGGGCAGGGACCTGGTCTCAAACCTCCGCCAAACCCAAGTGCAAAGCCCAGTAAGAGCGGCCCACCGGACGGACACAGAACACTCGAGGCCATGAGGGCTGTGGGGGCGGGATGGCAGTGAGGCAGAGCTGCCGCTTTGCGGCCGCTGCCGTGCGATGGCCAAGAAGTGGAGCACGGGTGGACGGGGGGGAAGGGGGTGGGGAGGGGCGTCCCGCAGGCGTCCGGCGGGGGGAGGGGGGAAGGGGGGGTGCAGTAGAGGCAGCGGTAGTCTTGTCGGTTGTGTGTCGACGTACCTGAGGTTTGGTTGAAGACCTACGGACGAACGCTGCAGCCGCGTCTCAGGGGGATTCACTGCAGAGCCTTTTGGTCTGACTGTTGTTGCTTTGCAGCCGGGGCCTTGGCGAAGGGGGGCAGTGAATGTCTGCCACGGACGGAGGAACAGAAGCGCGGCTTTGGTGGGTCTTCGTGGTCTACTTGTGGTGCACAGTGTCTACAGACTATACCCGGGCAAACGTGTATGTGCAGAGTGTGTACCAACCGCGCACAGTGTCCACAGACTATACACATACGCGTATCCGCACATATCTGGTAAAGGGAGGGTTGTAAAGTCGTGGAGGTGCATTGAGAACAACAGGAAAGTGCTGGACCCGCGTTGCAATGCAGATATTACTGAGCGACATACGGTACGGGGCTGATTCCTAACGAAACTCAGTTTGCCGGCCGGACACTAGTGGCATGTCTGTGCACAGACCAACCGCCGGCAGCCGGAGGCCCCAAAGGGGGGCGGGGGGCTGGGATAGAGCGCCCGTATGCTGCTGCCCTCACGGTGGTGGGCGGCGACGTCTGGCCTGCTAATTGTAGACACTGTCAGCATGTTGTAGACGCGAACCGTTTACCCGTGCACAAGGGCATACGTACACGCGAATACGTATGCGCGTATGCGCATATACGCATATACGTATACGCGACGTATACGCGCATACGCGTATACGTGTATCCGCGCGTACAGCCCTCCCCTTTACAGCCCTCCACAGCCCTCTACAGCCCTCTGCAGATGCTTTTGGGTGAGCCCCCCAGCCCCACCGGCCACGTTGGGGGTTGGCGTCCCGGATGCAAATCGGCTGCCTCCGATGCCTCAGGAACTTGGGTTGCGATGGCAGGCACGGCCCTGCCCCCGCCCCTGCCCTTACCCCAAGCCCCGCACATCCCCCCTGGCCCTGTGAACAGGTCTACCGTCCGGCACCGGCTGGGGCATCTGCCCTACGCCGTCGGGTCCTTCTTCATGGCCATCGTGTTTGCGTGGATGGCGCTGCTGCTGGACAGCAGCAGCCGCCTCTCGTTCCGGGGCCTGCGGTACTGCTGGTTGATCCCCGTGCACTGCTTCGCCATGCTGACCCATCTCTGGTGCGCCTACCCGCACCTGGACTATGTCACGTGCGGCCGGAATCGACGTGCAGAGGTGTGTCGTGGGGGCAGGGGCGGGGCTGCACTTGCGACGCCCATCCCATTCCACAGGGCGCATGCTGCCTCGGCATTGCCCCTAAGCCCCTGAATCGCGAGGATCTCAGTCGGTATTTTTCTTGATTTTTGGCCACGATGTTGATGGCTTGGGCACTGGTGACCCCTCGCAGCAGGGGGCTGGTGCGGTGGGCTGGGGACCCCCCACCGGGGGACGGGGGGCAGTGCATTGAACGAGCGACGCAATGTTGCAATGTTGTGTGCGACAATCCGTCAGTTCCAGTTCCGACATCTGCATTGGCTCTCAAGCCGGCGGGCAGTCCATCAGTGTCCCGGTCCACCGCACAAATTGGATGATGACATGCACCATTGCATATGCACAGCACGTGGCATGTACAGAAAGCGCACGCACCCAGCGCATTGCACGGTAGCGGAGGTGGCAAAAAGGTTTGGGGGGGGGGGGGGGGGTTGAGCCCCCGGCCGGAGGGAGGCGGGAGGGGAGGGGGGTCTGGAAAAGGGGCTCCAACGTCGGATAGTCCGTTGATTTGAAGCCGGCTTGGAAATCCGGCCGCAAAGCGGCGCGGACAGGCAATTTCCTGCAAATTATTTTCCCCATGATCCATACCTCAAAACGATCAGCGCGCCGTGGAACCTGAGGTATGTATGTGGGGGTACCCTTGGAGCCTTGTCCTGGGCAGCTCCCAGACCCCTTTGGGCTGCGTGGCGTTTGAGCCCCGAATAGAACAAGGCACTGCGCTAGCCGACAAGTCGGCTAGTGTCAGCTAGTCAAGATTTTCCATTCTTCCGGTCGGCTAGTTCGGCTAGTGAATTTTTTTTCGTTTTTCTGAATGGTTTTCGTGATTTTGCATGGGTTCCCTGCCCGCCTTGTCCATGCCCATTGTCCCAATTTACCCAATGATTGCATATAGGGCACATCATTGCATATACATTTGGACTGATTTCCCTCCGGTTTTCCATTTTTCCGTTTTTCTAGTGCAGGTCTTAGTACGGGCATGTTCCCAACTGTTGCAGCTCCTCTTTTTACAGCCTACAATGACAGCATTTTCATCAAGGACTTCCCTCATGTCTTCCCCTCTAATCAATGCCATGCAATTGTTGGGAGCGGTGAATGGCTCTTGTTTAGGGAGAATGTAGTGGCTGATAGCCGCAATTTTGACATTCTGCAATGGTGGGAAGGCATGTCCGCACGCCTACCTCTCATATATAAGTGTGTAAGACGCACTCTCAGTGTGCCACACACTTCCTGTAACGTAGAAAGAACCTTCTCATTTTGGAAGCGTGTGCGCTCCAACAAGCATAACATGCAAGAGGGCACCCACAAGGCTTATGTGTCTTTCTGTTTCAATGGCACAGTTCCAGCACCAAGAGTCAATTGTGTTGCCATTGTTGGAAGTGTATGTTGCATTGTTGCTGGTGGTTCCATTCTTTTTCATTTCCCCCATTGTTCTCCATTTCCCCCCATTTCCCTTCATTTTCCCCGCGGTCTCCCCCATTTCCCCCCATTTTCCCCCAAACTTCCATTTTTCCCATTTTCCAAGCCCCTGCAGCTAGTCAGCCAGCTCGGTTGCGGCTAGCGCGGATCCCTGATAGAGGTGGGGAGGCGGGGCTGGAAATGGGGCTCAACCCCTCTCCCCTGGCCCAGTAGTGTGGGGGATGGTCCCTAAAGATGGACCGGGCACTGCCGTGCACTCTTGTGGGGCGTGTTGGTGGGCAGGAATGCTCACTACCGCCAGCAAGGAAGATACTCCGCCGTGGACAGAGTGCGAATACTCTGAGAGAAGATATTTCTGCAACGCGCTCGCCATGAATGGCGCAGAGCACAGAAGATGTTACTGCAACGCACTACCAGCAAGTCACATATTGGTGAGCGAGCACCCATGGCCTCGTGTGACATTCACGTTGCTGGTTGTGGTGAGCACCTCCCAGCCTGGGATCTTCGTGATGACCGCATACCGGGCACTGATCAGGCCGTCAGGGGAGGACGCCATGGGCAGAAGTTGCATTCTGGATTCCCACCCAGGCAGGTGGATGCCCACGGCAGTGCGGATGCCCGCAGTACCCTCCCCCCCCTTGTAATAGCTACGCCCTTGTAATAGCTACAGTAGGCGTAGGGACCGTATTAATTTGGTACCTAATTTTAATTCGGTACAAATGTAGTGCAGCCGCATAACACATGGGTTTGGCGACAAATCTGCCAGCTACATAGGGTCATGGACACATTTGTTGTGAGTGTTTGCCCGCTTCAACCCACATAGCTCTGATTTGGGGGATATTTGTGTACTATATCCCCCTTTCTTGCACCAGCTCACCATGCAATCTTCTCTTTTTCAACCTGGGCGTCCAGTGATTTTCACACGTTCCACCGGTGAGCGTGTGGATGCCACAATGAAGGGGCCATCAGAGAAGGGGGACCTGTTTGCGGTGTTGGAGTACATGAAGGGTGGGCAGGTGGTCACACACCCCTGTGCCCCCCTTTCAAAAATCGAGTTCTTCATCCGATCACCGTCCCCATTCCCGGAGCCGGAGGTGCACTCATACCATGCATTCTCTCACGTGTATGTCGGTAGTTGTATGTGTCGTGCGCAAGCCACGCCCTTGTAATAGCTACAGTAGGCGTAGGGACCGTATTAATTCCGTACTTTGGCGTAGCTATTACAAAGGCGGGGGGTAGTACGGATGCCTGCTTGTCATAGTAGAAGGTTCAAAGGCGAGAGGCCAATAGGCGCCGCCACAGGCTAACAGAGCCAACCACCAAGGCCTTGTGCCAACCCCCCCCCCCCCCCAAGGGCAGACTGCGCTCGCCGGAAACGGTGCAGAGCGCAGAAGGAGAAGAAGGAAAGGAAAAACGGGAAAGAATGATTGTGGTTGTGAGACGCCCCTGTCAGGAAAATTATCTTGCAGATGCACACCCCAGCGCGCACAAGTCAGTGCTGGAGTCGGCAAACCCAGCATGGACTCGGAGTGTGCATCTGGATGCACCTGGTCAACAGCACGGGCAACAGCCCGTCTCCGGGACCGCCGACCCTGGAGTAGTCAAACAGAACAAGTCATCCAGGGGCTCCGTTGACACAACCAAAACACGTTTGAGCCCACAGAGGGTCAGAATGAGCATTGGCGAGAGGCCAATAGGCGCCGCCAAAGGCAAACAATCAGCTACCGAGGCCTTGTGCCAGCCACCCCCCCCCCCCTTCCCCGCGCAAACCTTCCCCTCACCCACCCCCAATCTGCTGCCTGCACCGTTCCATCGTCCCTCAGCTGCAGTTCACGACCTGGTTCCTCAAAGAGCAATACCTACACTTCACCTTTTCTCTCATGTCGCACGTCCTCCTGCCGGTGCTACTGTTCCTGAAGTTGGACGGTGTGATCACATTGCACTGGGCGTGGATCGCTGCGTGCTTCCAGGTCCGCCCCTCGAGCGCGCTGCCAGGGCCTCCGTTGCCGCACTGCGGGTGGTGGAAGCAGTTGCCCCGCGGTTGGGGAGAGGGGGCCCCAGACTCAAATGCCAAACAGCACCAGAGAAGAGGGTCGCGCGATCTCTTGTTGGGGGTACGGGCGTTCGCCGCATTCAGGCCGCGTCTGGCCCAACCTTCGACTCAGCGCCGCTGTGCGTTTTGATCAACACCCACATTTCTGGCATGGGTTCGGGATTGCTTGCGTTATTCAATAGCAAAGCGCTGGTTTGGGGTGTTCGGGCGCACATTCGGTGCATGCGGTGGTGGCGGTCTTGGGGGTTGTTCAGTCGGACCCTTCTCCCTCCCACTCGTGGACCACCATCCCTTGCTCAACAGGGGGGGGGGGGGGGGGCAGTGCGAAGCAGGGGAGAGCTGGGGAGAGGGAGGGGGGCATTGGTTCTTGAACGCGTCGCATCTTCCAACGGCCAAGATGGTCTTTGTTGACACTGCACCCGAGCCGACCGCCGCTTGCGACTTGGTCCCAGGGACAGGGATGCAGTGGAAGGGAAGGGACCTCATAGGCGGCCCCTGAGGCGGTTAGGCAGGCGGTTTTAGGGGGTTGCCAAAGCGGTTGGGGGCGGTTACTGTCGGTTACAAATGCTGTTGAGGCTGGCGCTTGGCGTCAGGGGGACAGTGGCTGGGCATAGGCTGGGCGCCCTTCAGGGGGGGGGGGGGGGTCTCCCGCAGCCCAGATGGGCTGTTTGCGCAACAGGAGCGGGAGCCCATCAGGGGCAGACCAACTGTGAGGGGGAAAAGGACATATGGTGGACGGCCCGGACAGCGCGTGGAGGAACAGGGCACCTGGGCCGCACGCACACAGAAACACAGGGAGGCAGGCTATGGACGGCCTGTGGACAGAGGTGTGTGGACAGCAAAAACAGTCAAACGACCCCGGCAACAACCAACACATCCTCAATACGCCAATCATTGGGCGCCGCTGACACGCAAACGGCACATCATGCCACATTCAGCACAGCCCCAACACACCAACTACTGGGCTCCGCGAACGCGGAAACGACACCAGCAAGAGCACCAGCCGCAGCGGCCGACAGAAAGCAGCGACCCGACGCAACATGCGAAGGGAAGAACGGGTGACCGTCCAGGGCCCCGTAAAGGAGCAACAACCCGACGGAATGTCACACAGGGGGGGCGCCCCCCCCCCCCCCCTTCCAATGCATCCCTGCCCAGGGGCCATGCCTGTTCTGCACCCCCGTGTGTCTGGGGTGTATGTCCATGCATGCCACCCCGGCGGAGATGATGTGGGCCGTGCGGGGGTGGAGGGTCGTAGGCCGAGGAATATACCACAAAGATGAAACACGGTGTCAGCGGACACCGTGTCCTCTGTATGACCGCAGGCCCCCTGGCCGTTCGCTGCTGCAGAGACGAAAGGCGCCTATGGTACCACTGGCGAGGCTTTTCCTGCGCTTGTACGCCTTCTCTTGAGGCGGGCATGTCACACGTCTTCATACGAGGGACACCCCTTCCCGTGCCCCAGACATCCCATGCCCCACACATCCCATGCCCCACGCCTCCCATGCCCCAGACATCCCATGCCCCACACATCCCATGCCCCACACATCCCATGCCCCACACATCCCATGCCCCACACATCCCATGCCCCACGCCTCCCATGCCCCACACATCCCATGCCCCACACATCCCGTGCCCCACACATCCCATGCCCCACACATCCCGTGCCCCACACATCCCATGCCCCACACATCCCATGCCCCACACATCCCATGCCCCACACATCCCATGCCCCACACATCCCATGCCCCACACATCCCATGCCCCACACATCCCATGCCCCACACATCCCATGCCCCACACATCCCATGCCCCACACATCCCATGCCCCACACATCCCATGCCCCACACATCCCATGCCCCACACATCCCATGCCCCACACATCCCGTGCCCCACACATCCCATGCCCCACACATCCCGTGCCCCACACATCCCATGCCCCACACATCCCGTGCCCCACACATCCCATGCCCCACACATCCCATGCCCCACACATCCCATGCCCCACACATCCCATGCCCCACACATCCCATGGCGTGTCAAGAAATGTGGGGGTCGCAGAAGAAGGAGAGACAAAGAACCATAGCAGGATACTGGATGCAACAGTCACAGCACACGAAAGTGGGACAGGCCAATGAAGTGTGGGTGCGACTTGCCTGGGCACGAAAACAAGCAGTCCTGCTGGATATACCCAGTGCACTCATGGTATTGGTACGCAATGCCATGGGTCTGGGAATAGTAGGATCAGTACACATGGCCCAGAAGAACGAACCCCATGAGTATAAGGGGCAGATGGTGGAAATACTGGAGACACTGGACAAGACTCCACATGATTGGGAGGCAGTAGGTGGAGACTGGAATCGAGACATACGGTTCCACAGAGAAACCATAGCCACGCTTCTCACCAAGGGCAGGACCGTAGCGTACATGACAGGTCGCCAACACCTGCCAAAGGACTTCTTCATCATAAACGGAATAAATCAGCAACAGAGAGGGGTATGGCTATCTCCAGTAGGGGACCACCCAGTGGTATGGGTCAAAGGGGAAGTAGAACTGGCAGCAGGAGCAGCACAATCAGACGCCAAGCCGGTCACACCCCAGCAATGGGACAAACACCACAATGTGATGTTCTCAGACTTAGTGGAGGCATTCAGTGGGAGAAGGACAACACCACAGCAATGGATGCAAATGATACGAGAAACAGTGGTCATCGTGAACAGGGAGTTCAGGAACCAGCTGGAGGAGGAGACAAAGGATGACAGGGAAACAATCCGGCAGCTCAAGAGAGTGGTCCAGGGCAAAGGCTGGAAAGTAAGAGACAGGGTGCAGCAGTCGCTTACAGCAAAATACTGGGAGACCACAGTGCAGCAGTGGCGTCAAGTATCACAGCCAGGGATGGCAGGGAGAACATTGAAAGTTCTCAGATTAAAGGCAGCAAATCCCTTCAAAATACTGCATCAGGTGGAGGACACGGATCGTCAGTGCACAGTGGAAGGGAAAGAAATTCTCACAGTGGTCAGCAAGGAGTGTCTCAAAAAGTACCCAGTACACACTACAAGAGTACCAGTGGAATGGGTGGAGGACCTAGTGGGAAAACACGTGACGGATGACCGACCACAACGAGTGGAGAGGGCGGCAGAGCTCATCATCCGCAAAGGGGCAGGACCAGTCTCAATAAGTGCTCTGGTCCACAGAAAAGGAGAGATGGTAAACAAAACAGCAGGAGTGGATGGGTTCACCCCAGCATTTGTAAAACTGTTTGGAATACAAGCAGCACACCAGTTCATCCAGATACTCAGGATGGGGTACGAACAGTGGCCGGAAGAAGTGAAAGAAGTACTGCACATGACAGCACACAAGTCAGAGGGGTGCAATGTCAACAAGAACACAAGGCCCATAAAAATCCTGTCCGCACTACTGCGCATACAGGCAAGACTATTGGCTCCTCTGGTACAAACCATGACCAGACCGAGGTGGTCGGCAGGCAGACAGTTTGCGGGATACAAAGGCAGCTCAGTGCATGGTATGAGGAGGCTCATGCACATGCTCATCACACAGGCACTAGCCACCAAGGGGGCAGTGGGAGTATTACTGCTGGACATAGCGGGGGCCTTCGATGAAGTCATGAGACAGTCAATCACAGTCATGGCACAGCAAGGCACACCCGACGTCAGGGAAACAGTGAACGGAGTACTGAAACTGTATGAACATCTGAGAACATACGTAGTCACAGCCTATGGGCTCAGCGAGTGGTACAAACAGATAGACGGAGTACTGCAGGGGGGGGGGGGCTGGACCCCCTACTGTACATCATCCCCATGCACCTCCTGCACCTGGCAGTACGGGAAGCAGGAGTAGGAGTGCGGCTACAGGTCATTCACGGAGAGGAAACAGTAGGCTCCATGGGGTATGTGGATGACACGGCAGCAGCAGCAGCAGCAGCACCACCAGCAAAAGAAGTAGCAGAGATTACCCAGCACCTGGCAGACACACTGAGGAGTGCAATCCATACACTGGGGCAAAGAAACCACAGTGGGAAAATGAAGGTACTGGGGTTCAAGGTGGAGAACGACAACATAGCAGTGCATAAGTTCAAGGTCAAATGGGGAGCTGACAAGGTCACCACAGAAAACAGGCATGCACATATAAAACTACTGGGAGGTAATGTCAACATCACAGGAGGATATGCAGCCATAAGGAACGTCATCAAGACATGGACCAACAGAGTGATAGGGCAATTGGCCAGGTGGCCAGTGTCAGCAGGAGTCACCATCGCAGTCATCGAGGGACTGGTGGAGAACCGCATGGTGTACAAATGCGTGGTAAACATACCAACAGAGGGACAGATCAGTGAACTGACAGGCATGGTGACCAGAGCATTCAGAGGAGCGTTTGGCATACCCAGGAGAACACCCAGAGAATGTGTATATGACATCATAGGGAGACCAGGCCCGGACACACTGATGTGGGTCACAGCCATAGTGGAGTATCACAAGGCGATGAACAGCCCCAGTCAGATGCTGAACGAGACAACCTGGGTACACTGGCAGTCAGAAGATCTCCACAGGTGGGACAAGGATGTGAGGAGACTGAGAGCAAGAGTCCACAGCATGGGCATCAAATTCATCAGGGTGGAAACACAACAAGGAGAGGTATGGACCCTACGGAGGCAGGAGGAAAACACAGCGGTCAGGGTCTTATACATATTCGGCGATGCCAGCAACATAGAACAGTGGGGGGGAGCAGCAATGGTGGTGGATGAAGAAGGCAATGTGTGGTTGAAGAAACGGGTGACTATAAAGGCACAGGGACTCAGTACAAAGCTGGTAGAGGCCACCATGATAGTGATGGCACTGGAGGCAGTGCTCCAAGCCATCAGGAAATCAGAAGTGACAGTCCAGAAGGTGTGGGCATGGTCGGATAGCCCGGAAGCAATCCAGTCTCTGGCGTCAGGGCAGTTGCAACAACGACCAGCATCCATCATGGACAGAATAATAGCCACGGGACAGGAAACAACAGTACCCCTGGAGTGGGGATGGGTACAGGCACAGCATGACAGTCAACAGCAAGACTGGATATCACAGGCGAACCAGGAAATGGACAAGGAGGCCAAAGAAGGGGCCAAAGGCAGAGGCACACCACTGCGCCTGCCACAAGTGTGGACAGACGGAGCAGTGGTTCTGCCATTTGTGAATGACGAGGTCATCATCGACATAAAAAAATACCTCCTGCAGCACACGACGTCAGCACTGCGCAGTGAAGAGAGTGACAGGACACCAGCACCACAGCAGCGTACATGGACCAGAGTGTTCCCGGAGGCAAAGGAGGCACAGAAAGCATGGCAAAGACTGCAACCACTGAGCATAAGAGACTGGGGAGAAATCAGAACATGGAGTCTGTATGCAGAGGCAGCAGAGTGGGAATGGGATGGAATGCAACAACACTGTGAAAAATGTGGGCTGTGGTGTGAGAGCGTCAGGCACCATCAACTGCATGAATGCATAGTGACGAAAACGAGGATATACCTATGGGTGCAGGAGGTGTGCCAGATACTCATCAGTGAGGGGGTACAGCCAGGACGTATCACCCCGACATGGGGAGGGGTTCGGATACAAGGGAAGCAGCAAGTAGACATAGTATGGTCTCATCCCTCCAGAGCGAGTGCACTGCAACCACAGAAACACTCAAACAGAACAGTGTGGCCAGTGTGGCTGGGCATAGGTCCAGTGCAAGGAATCACAGTGCCACTAGCGAGAGTGGGGGTACAGCACCCCAAATCACTGGTGTTCAGAACCCTAGAAGCAGCATATGCCATAGTGTATGCAGCGGAGGAATCAGAGATGAAGATGGACCAGCACAACAGACTACTGGCAGACTGGCAAGCAGGAACCAACTGCAGAATAGCAGTAGGTCAAGTGAAAAAACGAAAAAGAGCAGTCAAACCCATGGCCCTCCACACATGGTGGACCCTCATCTCAGCAACAAGGCCACGAACAGATACAGTAGTGGCACTACTGGTGCAATCTCCAGAAGGCATAGGAGCAGCAGAATGGACTAGGAGAGTACCGGATGTGTGGGTAGGAGAAGATGGAGGAGACAAGGGTCAGGTTATACGAGAAGCGCAAAGCAGAGGATCACAGGGGAGAGGGGTGTACTGGTGTCTGGTTGGCAGTGCGTGGGAATGGACAGGGTGCAGAATGGATAGTGGCATGCAGCTGTGGTGTCTGGAGATAAACGAGCAGTTCGTCAAGTGGGTGATCAGGGACCGAGATACAGTGAAGGGAGTGCGGCCAGACGTGTGCAGGAACGCTGTGACTCTTCTACAGGACATCACGAAGCCAAAGGAAAAGGAGGCAAAGGCTCTGCCATGAGGTACGCTCGCAGCGCAACGTGGGCCAAAGGAGACAGAGGCCCAAAAGGAGGTACCAAGGGGTACCCCAAACTATGGCAGCAGCCATACACGAGACGATGAGCAACGTCGGACCATTAACTGCAGCCAGCAACAGACATGGATGCCCAGGTGCAGTATATGAAATGTCCAGCAACGGACACAGAAGCCCAGGTGACGTATATAAAAAGTCCTGTCAACGGTCAAGTCCCAACAGAAGGGAGCAGCCGTATGTATGTCCAGTCAGTCAAACGTCGTGCACAGGTTCAGATCAGGTACTCCAGATACCAGAAGCAGCCACAGTGCAGCAGGGCATTCCCGAGCACGGGCAGCACACCACAGAACCGCCATGTGGCAGTGGGACGTTGTAAAATCACAGACAGACAGAGCCTCTCTGCACAGAGCACTGCCACAACGCAGCAGGCCCTGGCACAAAGGCCCCAGAGAAACAGTGCAGCAGCAGAGACATCACATGAGCAAATGGTGCAGTGCGTGTCCTGTGCAGGGGGTAGGCAGGGAAAAGAAGAGTCAGGATCACACAAAAACAGGTGCAACAATCAATCCACAGCAAAAACAACATCCTCCGGAAAGACATGAGAAAAACCAGAAAAGGTACCTGCCGGTACAAGCCAGTGGCAGGTTGTTTTGTTTTCTTTGGCAGTACAAGTTCAAGAAGACGTGAAAATTTTCGGGGGCACGGGTAATACAAGGGTAAGGGAAGCGCACCACCGAAGAGAAGATGGGTAATCTCCGGGAGGGGACCAGTACGACCCTGGCCAAAGCGTTTTTCACAAAACAAAACAAAACAAAACACACATCCCATGCCCCACACATCCCATGCCCCACACATCCCATGCCCCACACATCCCGTGCCCCACACATCCCATGCCCCACACATCCCGTGCCCCACGCCTCCCATGCCCCACACATCCCATGCCCCACACATCCCATGCCCCACACATCCCATGCCCCACACATCCCATGCCCCACACATCCCATGCCCCACACATCCCATGCCCCACACATCCCATGCCCCACACATCCCATGCCCCACACATCCCATGCCCCACACATCCCATGCCCCACACATCCCATGCCCCGCGCCTCCCTCCTGACCCCCCACACAATGCCTCCCTGTGGCAGGTCCGGTACTTGGGAAGGCTGGCCCTGTGCTGCTGGCAGTGGCACAAGGGGGAGCCCATCCGCCAGCAGTACCCGGGGCTGTTCATGCACGGCATCAACATCATGTGGCAGTTCAATATCGCCCTCTTCTGCATCTTTGCATCGCTCCTGGCGTTTTGGCTGGAGGTTTGCCCCCGATCTCCTGCGGCTTTCACCCCTCAACCCCCCACCCCCACCCCCCCCTCCCGCATCGCTGGTGGTGAGCACCCTCCGAACGCTGCGGTCTTGGAAAACGCGTTGTGGGGGCTACTCCCGGCGCCGGCGCCGGAGGGACAACCCGGTGCCTTGGGGCTGCAGTCCCCCCTGCTCCTGGGGCCACTGGGACTGGCATGCACGGCTGCCGGCGCCATTGGGACTGGCACCCAGTAACGCCGGTCCGATACCCAAGGGAGCCCAAGGCATTCGTGGAAACCGGCATATCTGCGGGCAGACCAAGGCATCCAGGTGACACGCGAAGGTGTTCAGGGTGTCGATGCTGCCCCGTCGCATGCACGAGGACGGCGGTTCTTGCACGACGCCGGGAGCCATCGCCCGAAACACGGCCTCTCCAGCCCACATCCCATGCCCCATCCCTCGCAGTGGGTGTG
Organism: Eutreptiella sp. 'Long Island Sound 2002'; assembly: GCA_964036045.1. NCBI lineage: Eukaryota > Euglenozoa > Euglenophyceae > Eutreptiales > Eutreptiaceae > Eutreptiella > Eutreptiella sp. 'Long Island Sound 2002'. The sequence goes on from OZ038388.1 coordinate 5,495,645, forward strand.
CCGCGTCCCGGTGAGTGCGGTGAGCTGCGTTTCACAAAGGCAATGGAGGGGAAGATCTCCGACCCCCCGGAAACATGAGGAGAATGGGACTGTGAAAATGGGTGTTTCCTCCCATTTTCCCCCCATTTTCCTCCCATTCTCCTCAACCACATCCCGCCACAACCCTCCACAACCGACATCCCTCGTGCCATGCCCGCTATTCCCCCATCTCCCCCCAATTTTTCTCCAATTCCCTCATTCCCAGGGGGTTCCTTAGGGAACTATATTTTTTTTGGTTAAGGACCGCCTTTGGGGACCGCCCCAAGGGACCACCAACCGCCATCAACCGCCAACCGCCACCAACCGCCGCCAACCACCACCAACCGCTGCCAACCGCCAACCGCCAATCGCCGCCAACCATGGTTGCCGTTCAGGAACTTTTTTTTCCCTCTTAAGGACCCCTCTGCCCATTCCCCCATTTTTCCAGACCCCATAACCCTGTGGTTTGGTGAGTTGGTGAGTCCAGTGGCGGTGCCCGCGGACGCCCGTCCCCCCATCCACCCCTCCGTTGGTGTCGCAGGGGGACCTGAGGATACCCATCGCCGTCGTCTTCTGCCCGGTCTGGGTCTCGCTGGCGCTGATGCTGAACCTCGAGTGCATCGTGCCGTACCTCACGCCGCAGGCCCAGGCCGACGAGGCGGGCCACCGCATGGCGTTCGACCACGCCCTCTTCTGCGTGGTGCTGTACATCCTGCCGCTGCTGGCGATCTTCGCCCACCTCATCCACGCGTTCCAGTGCCCGTTCCTGCTCGTGATGGCCCCGCACATGCTGGTCATGCTGGTCTCCTTCGTCTACTGCCTGTACACGTGGTGCCAGAACTACTACGGCTGACCGCTGGGGCGGTGCTGCAGGGGACTGCGAGAGCTGCGTCGTCTCTCAGACAGGCCTTTGCTCAGTGGGGGGGCTGGGGCTCAGGGCGGGCTCCTAACGAGGAGCCTTGTGGATGGCGCTGGGTCCTACTCAGTTGCCCATAGGGCGGGGCTCCTTCCTACTGAGCTGACTGGCGTGTGGGGCTGGATCCTACTGAGATCCCCTCACCAGGGCAGGGGGTCACCCCCAGCCCCTGCCCCCACTAAGCAAAGGCCTGCTCTCAGACCGGCGCGCTGTGGTAAGGAGCGCCTGACAACTCAAACGTATCAAATCCGCATATGCTCCACCACTTGATTCAATATACGGACCCCCATATTGTTGACCCAAGGTACCATTGACACAATCTGCACACAAAGGCAATGGCAAAGGCCCTCCCTGCACGAGGCAAACCTTGCGATCAAATTGAATTCAGCTTCGGAGGTTTAATTTCTGAGCATTTTGAAGTCTTCTTCACCGTTCCCATCGCTGTACATGGCCGCAATGGCCAACGCAGTGTGTTTTTAGGCTTGGCTTCTGGATCCGGGTGCTTCTTACCACTGAGAACGCGCTGCATTCGGTTTGCGCTTGATTTTGGGGCCGTTTCCGTCCTGGTGCCACTTTCACGGGCGCTAAACCGGTGCCGCTAGAGACGCACACCTCCGCCGTTGGCTCATGCATCGGCCCCAATGGGCCGTCCCCCGCACGCAACGCGTGCCCTCCCACTCGCAGCGCATCACCCCCCGACCGGGCCCCTGAAGCGCAGGCCCCCGAGCCCAACGAGGCAAACGCCCCCTCCGGATGTGCCCCGGGACGCCCCCAACCCTCGAAGGGCCCAAGGACCCGGTCGTCACCCCCAGTGAAGCCTCGGTTCTGGGTCTTGTACTGCCAGAGCGTCTTTGGAATCATTAAACACCAACGGGGGGGGGGGTCCCCCCAAAGCCCCCCCCCCCCCAAAGACCAACGTGACCATCGTGGGAAAAAACGAGGTTTACAATCGGGAAAATGTGGTCGGGCCATTTTTGGTACACAAATTTTTCGGTCCCAAACCCCCTCCCCCCCTCCCGCCTAAACGACGCCCTTGTGCGCTTTGCCACACACCTGACCACCATCCCTCATTTTTGTGTCCGGCGGTCGCCCGCGCTGTCACCGGCGGCGGTGATGCCGGGTCTTGTGGGTGGCACCCGCTTCGGCGCGGCCTCCCCCCGTCGACCTCCATCCGCCCGTCGTCCGCGATCTCCGTCGCGTTCGGTCCCAGACCGACCGTTGGGGGCCGGCGGACGGGCCCGCACCGCGCCTCCCCCCCCCCCCCCCCCACACGTACAGAGGGCTGGCTCAGCCTGGGGGGTGCTGGGCAGGGGCTGCAGATGGCAGACCAGGAGGCATGCCTCCGGGGGGACCGTGCAGAGTATCGTCCTGCATGGCATGCCCTGCACTACGACCCCTCGCCCCCCCCCCCCCCCCCAGTGCTGGCCCGTACCAGCGACCCCCCCCCCCCCCCGGCTTGCATTGGAAGGGAGGGGACATGCGAAGCGGCCCCAGAGGCGGTTAGGCAGGCGGTTGGAGGGGGTTGCCGAAGCGGTTGGGGGCGGTTACTGTCGGTTACAAATGCCATTAAGGCTGGCACTTGGCGTCAGGGAGACAGTGGCTGGGCATAGGCTGGGCGCCCTGGAGGGGCGGGGCGGGGGGCACCTTCCCCCCTTCCAATGCATCCCCCCAAGCCCCCCAACACACACACTCATGTTGGGCCCACCTCCTTGACTGTCGTCGGGCTGACGGTCATGGCCGTGTAAATAGACCCGGAGGGCCGTGTGGCGGGTGCCGTTCCCCTGGCGCCGTCCCGTTGCCGCACGTGACGCTGCCTCGCCGATGGTCGTGCCCAATCGCCAGAGGTCACATCATCGGCCTCGAAGTGCGTGCGACGGACCCCGTGCCCCGCCGTCACTCATTCTGCCGATTCAGTGCGCCGCCCCCCACCAAAATGGCGAAGGTGGACAACCCCGTCCCATTCTCAGACCCCCCGACGCAACGCCCCCGGGGGTTCGCCGGCCCGTCCGCGTACCGGCGGACCAGCGCTCCAACGCACAGCACCGCGGGCCCCGCACCAGACATGCCACTAGGGAACTGGTTCTCAGTAGGAATGGGCCCCGTATCACAGGCCGCTCAGCAATGCCCGCCCCCCTGAACCACCAGAACTCAGTAAGAACGTGCCACGTCCAGCGTGCGGCTCAGTAGGACCCTGCTCCATCCGATCATGTCTGAGTTTGGCAGACGCCAGTGGCAAGTCTGTCCCGCACAGCGGAGCGGCCCATACATCAACCGCCGGCGGTTCTCAGGGCGGACAAGCACGTCACACCGGGGCCCCCTCTTGGCATTGCGCCCTCGCCCCTCGTTCTCCGTCTGCGCCCCTGGCCCCCCCATTGTACCGTATCCGCCCCCCCCCCCTGCCCTTTCGGGGGGTAGTTCGTCAAGGGCTTCTGCATTGTGGTCTGGGCAGATCCGTCCCTCCGCGTGAGGGCCGCTCGGTGGGAGGTAGGCGCGCCGTACGATCACGCCCTCAGGTCTGGACGACGGCAGGTGGCCGCAACCCTGCGTCGCTTAACCCTCAACTGCCGTCAGCAGACCCCACCCCCCCTGTCGGGTACACTTCCGATTACACTGTCGGTTACGCTGTCGGTTACACTGTCGGTTACGCAGTCGGTTACGCTGTCGGTTACACTGTCGGTTACACTGTCGGTTACGCTGTCGGTTACACCGTCGGTTACGCTGTCGGTTAGACGCCAACCGTCCGAAAAGAGTACCTGATCAACTCTGTACCAAAGCCCTGCAGTGGTTTGCCGCCTGCAAGTCCTCCCCGCGGCACCTTTTGACTTGTGTATAAAGCAGGAGCCCATGCAACCGTTAGTCTCAACGCGGCCCAGGGATGCCGTCGCTCGCACGGCTCCGCGCATCGGGGGGCCAGGACCCCCCCCCCCCCCCGACGCACGGCGGGGGCAGCCCGCACACGATATCCCCATCCCACGGGCCTCTGCACCGACGACGCCCAGGCCCTGAGAACACTACCCGCGTCCCTCCTTCGCACGCACCGCCTCGCCGATGCCCGGCGTATCCGCGGCAGCGGGCGTCAGGGCGTCCCCCGTCAAACCGAATCCAGAGGAAAGGGCATCAACGGACGTGCGGGGCCGTCAGGCGTCCCCTCGTGTCTATTTGAAGGGGCCGAGGCCGGGGTCAAGGCGTTACGGCGCGCGGCACGTCTTCGCACAGCACAACAGACTTCTCGTCGTTGCCGTCTCCGTGGGCACGCGCTGTGCAGTGGCGCAGGGCCATGAGAACGAGGGGCGGCAGATGCTGCCCGGGCCTTGTACCTCCTTTGCGGTCGCTGTGGCCCCCCCCCTGCGGCCGTTGCAGTGCGTCGCCTTTGCTTCGTCCTTCAGTCCCTTCCCTTCCATGTCCTCAGAACGGTCATTAGTGACCTCCTGTTGCTGCCTCCGGGCAAACCGCCACTGACGCTTGCTGACACTGGCGGGCGGTTTTTCACGGTTGTTGACGGTTGGTACTACTCACGGGCCGGTCGCTTTGTTTGAAACGTGGGAATTGTGTCGTTTGCGACGCAAGCGACTGAAATCACGGCATTGCACTGCGCCGTTCCGCGCCTTCTCCCCCCCGTTTTGTGGTGGTGCACTTCGCGCTAAGCGTCTGCTGCGCACAACTGAGGCCATTTTGACCGTAGGCCGCCTGCGAATGCCCCCTCAAACACACCCAAGTCAGGCTCAGGACCATTCGATAGCCGCGGGGGACAAGGGCACGGGGGGCAAGGCGGCGAAGCAGCGTGGCAGTACATGAGGCAGAACTGAGTGGGTGTGGCCTGAGGTCAGATCAATCAGTTAAATGAACAATGAGTACCACCAGCGTGGCAGTCTCCCACTGCATCACCTGGTTTCAGACTCAGCTAATCCTCACAACGTGTCAGATCCGCTGCCATGCCATCGTGGGATCGTAGCACTGGACGGCTCTTGATCCCGAGAGGCTACGTCGAGTACTGTGAAGTGAGCGGGCTACGCCAGCTCAGCTTGGTCTGAACCCCCCCCCCCCCCAAAAAAAGGGGACCACTGGCCATCGCTGCCCCCCTCACACTGGCCCCCGCGGAAGCCACGGAGGCACCACCCCACTGCCCTGGGGGGGGCCTGGGGCAGCGAGCCCGGTTCTGGTCCACGTGCATGACGACACTGGCCGAGGGGCACAACCGGGTGGAGCGCCCGCTTGCCCCACAGGGCGAGCACCAACTGGGCTGCGACCCCCGCCCGAGGACGCCAGCGCTGTGCATACGGGCGAATCCGGGCGACCTGGTCCAACGGTGCACCCCCCTCCCAGACACACGCACTCACGCGTGCACTCAGACGCAGACAGGCGGATGCATGCACGCCCCCGTGCGGTGTGGCGTAAGGCTCTCCCTCGGTGTTCGTATCCCGCGCCCGCACCCACGTCCGGCGCGGAAATGGCTGCCTTTTTGGGGCAGCGCCGCAGCAGCGACGCCCTCACAGGAGTTTGTATGAGTGGTCTGCCGCCACCCGATGCCATGTGACTGCCGCAGATTGCCTTCTTTGCCCGTCAGGTGAGGTACCATTGCTCCCACACACGATTGTGTTCCCCTGCAGCGCGCTGCCACTGCACCCCCTGCCCCTTTGCTCTCCCCGCCCTCCCTTCGCCTGGTCCAACCGTCGCTTGCTGGTTCTCAAACGCAAAGCGCATCAGTCCCGCGAGGTGCTTTTCTTGCACCCCCCTGAACCACCAGAACTCAGTAGGAACGTGCCACGGGCAGCGTGCGGCTCAGTAGGGCCCTGCTCCATCCGATCATGTCTGAGTTTGGCAGACGCCAGTGGCAAGTCTGTCCCGCACCCCAGAGCGGCCCATACATCAACCGCCGGTGGTTCTCAGGGCGGACAAGCACGTCACACCGGGGCCCCCTCTTGGCAGTGCGCCCTCTCGTTATGTTCAGCCCACGGCAGCCAGCTCCTCTTTTTCCTGTCGCTGCTGGGGAACATGTACAGGAGTTCGATTCTCTCTGGGACCGCGGGAGGAAGTGTGACGCTGCACCCGTTCCAAAGGGGGCACCTCAAAAAACTGTTGGAGGCATTGTATTTTGATCGAATGAGGTTCTTCATCCGCGCAGCGTGTGCCAGTTGGCTTTGGAGCGTGCGCCATGCGGCTCTGCAGACCCTTTGTGTACAGCGGTTTCCGGCCCCCCACCCCAGAGGCGGCTGGACGGGGGCGGGGTGGGGGGGGTTGCATGTCAGTACGCTTTTGTTTTGTTTGAAAATTTTCCTGCACCTTGGCCGGGCCGTGCGGCCATCCTCCACAGAACGTGCATCGGCAATGATGGCTTGTGTGCCCTCTCCCTGCCCCACTATATATGCTGCCCCTTGTTGGGGTGCACCCAGGATGGCCTCAATGCACCTTGCCCCCCCCCCCCCCTACTGAGGGGGCGCACCGTGCGCTGTGCGCGCGCTGTGCGATAAGTGGGCTATTTTGGACCCGTTTTCCCCGATGGCCAAGGTGACCGCAGTAACTACTGTGTTCCCAGGGGGCGCCTTAAGCGCAGTGCGCGCGCAGCGCAACTATTTCGGCGTTTGGCCGTAGTAGAAACCCATACTTTGTGGTACTTTGGGCATCATTGTTGTTTGGTAGTAGGTTTTGATGCATTGGAGATCTGGCATTTTTGGATGTTCACCCTGTTTCACCCATTTCTACTTTTTTGCACACATTTTTTACCCATTTCCACCACATCGACTCTTTTTCTCGGTTGATTTATATGGTGATGCACTTTGAGGGCGCCTGCTACAGGACATCATACTTCCCTCCTCATTTCTGAGGCCCATTTTCTCCATGGATCTCAGTATTGGGGATAGGGTGTTCTACACCTGCTCCAATGGCCTGCGACCTCCTGCCACGGTGGTTGGGATGGCTGAAGACGGACTCCTCCACTTGGAATACTACCATGATGGGTTGAGAGTGGTGAATCGGCAATGCAAGATGGAGTCCATCTCCTTTGCCCTTCCAAGTTTAGATTCGCCACCTGACTGCCCTCCATCTCCACCGCCCAACACACAGTCAAGTTTCTCCCCAGAGTCCCCAGAGCCCCTAGTCCTTCACCACTGCCACAAGAACCGGGAAGGTCCCCCTCAAGGTCCCCTCCAGTCCAGTTTGGGTCGCCTAATTCTAAGGGTGTTTCCAAGGGGCGTGCCTAGGGGCTCTTCGGGGGGAACATAGTCTAAAAGTAGCGCGCAGTGCAAGGATTCCCCCCAGACACGGGACTTCCCACATTCTTGCTCAGTCCAAAAGCTCAGCTAATGAGTTGAAACAAACCATGTTTCACAAGGAAAATGCCAGATCGCTGTCTAAATGTGCTGTTTTTACCTCGTGGACGTATGCTTCCCCGGTGGTGGCGGTTTTTCAGGGTGGCCACGGGAAAACTGACTGACGATTGGGCGCTGTGCCCGCGCTGTGCAGGAACGCCCCCGAAAGCTACGCACCCTGTGGCATGGTTCCCGTATCGCTTTGCTAATCACTGCCAACAATATGAGGCTGAGGATGCTTTGCCGTGGCACACGATACATCCATCGCCTGAGTACTGCAGGGGGCACACATTTTGCCAGACCCGTCGGCAGCTGCATTGGACCCTATTGCACCACCGCAGGTCCGATGGAGTTTCTACTTCCTTCATTGCAACTCGTGGGTCCTGCTATGCTCTGCCTCATGGCCGCCTGAGAGGAGGGCCGCAGGCGCACAGATACCGGTAGCGCATCAAGCGGGGCGCAGCCAGGGCTTTACCCTCGGGGCATTGCGCTTGGGAGGAAGTCATTCCAGCTGCACTTGAAGCCCCCACACCTGCCCATCCCTGCAGCTCCGCTGGCTGACGCGGTGGGGATGTCCTGGGCTACTCATGGCGGAGTGTTGCACGGCTCATTTGCCACTCTCTCCACCCCATCTCCGTGCAGCCTCGGGACAACGGACCCGCGCAGACCCTGTCATGTAGCACACGCACGCCCGATGTGCAAGTGGCATGGACGTACTTCAAGGGGCAGTTGCAGTGGCTCTGGGCGTCTGGCTTCCTAAGTGTGGGGTTGGGTTGGCTTATTTTCTTGTTCTCGTGCATGTACCATAGTTAATGCGATCCCCCACGCCTGTGCGCCACATCCTGTAGGTACATTTGCAGGTGCAAGGAGCCCTCTGGTGCTGATAGTGTATGAAATGCAACCTGCTGATTCATCACAGCCTTCGATCTTCACACCGCTGTCTTTTTCAGCCTACAGTCATTGTGCCTCGTGCACACTGGGAAGCCTACAGGCGTGGCAGTCTCCCACTGCATCAACCGGTTTCAGACTCAGCCAATCCTCACAACGTGTCAGATCCGCTGCCGCAGCCACTGTGGGATCATCGTCGCACTGGACAGCTCTGAACCTTGATCCCAAGAGGTTATCTTGACTACTGTGAAGCGAGCGGGCTACGCCAGCTCATCTTGGTCTGAACCAAAAAAAACCATCCATTTGCAGGTGCAAGGAGCCCTTCACACATTCCCGAACTTTTCCCCAAGAAATAAACAAGTTAATGCGACCCTCCGTGCCTCCCCTCCCTCTCCTTCTCTTCCCCTGTCCACCTCCCATGAGCTCTGTGGTAAGCTGCAGGTTCTCAGAGGTGCCCACAATGTTTGCCTGCGTGTGGTGCAGACCGCGCCACGGTGGACGTATTTGGTACTGGCACCCGGTGCCTTGGGGCTACAGTCTCCCCTGCTGCTGGGGCTCTGGTATTGGCATTCACGGCTGCCGGCGCCATTGGGACTGGCATCCAGTAACGCCGGTCCGATACCCAAGGGAGCCCAAGGCATTCGTGGAAACCGGCATATCTGCGGGTGGACCAAGGCATCCAGGTGACACGCGAAGGTGTTCAGGGTGTCGATGCTGCCCCGTCGCATGCACGAGGACGGCGGTTCTTGCACGACGCCGGGAGAAGCGCTGTTCTGTACATTGAAAGTTGATTGTGAAGCATTCATTGATGTGCCCTCAGCCATCGTGGGATATGGACAGACGTCTCGTGAACAGACCTAACTGTTTGAGCCGACGGAGCCTCTTGCCACACATACATACATACATACAGACATACATACATTACATACATACATACATACATACATACATACAAACATACATACATATAGGCGAGGTGCTCACTTCGATCACTTCCATGAATATGTCGCCTCGCTGAGAGGGGTCTAGGTAGGGGTAGGCCACCGAGCCCATGGGCTGTAGCTCCTAAATATGACGCCCCCCCCCCCCCGATAGTCCCACGATCATTCGAAATTCAAGATGTCATCACTCCGTCCTGTGACACCCCCGCCCTTTGCAGGGTAGCAGATCCCATGTTGCCAGACCCAGGTGTTGACCAGGTTTCAAGATGTGTCAATTTTCCTGACCCATTGCTCTCCCCAGCCCGTTCACGAGCCAGCTCGTCAGTTGATGACTCTGGCCATCACAGACTCCAGCTCCTCAGGGGACACGGCATCCACTGTCAGCCTACATAGCTCGGATATTGCGGATGACCCTGCTGAACTTTGGAATGATTTAGGGTTGGTAGCCCTAGCAACACCCATCCAGCCTAGTCGCCGCAGGCGACTCAACACGCCAAGCACTGATGTCAGTTCACAGTTCAGTACAGACAGCAATGAACTATCTATCCCTTCGGGATGTCACACGCCAGTCACTGGCTCTGATTAGCACGTTTAGGTTTAGAACACACCAACTAATTAGGTACCAAACACTCCCTTAAGCCTCCCCTTTGGCGAGGTCCACCACCATACTCACTTGGCCAAGGAGTGCCAGCAAACGCAAGGTGACATGGCAGAGGACCGTAGCCCCTGGGCACCCAGACTGTACGGTACTATGAAGACACACAGGTATTGACAAAATGACAGGCCAATTCTGGGATAAGCAATTGTATGGTAGCACAATTGTATCATATGATACCTGTTGGAACTGCTGAACATTGCTGCATATGCATACCAGGACGTGCATGTGTGGAGCGCTTTATGACCTGCTTGCGCCCCCCCCCCCCCCTCGATATTGGGCATGTCCTATCCTTGAGCTGACCTCGACCTGCCCATGAAACATTCAATAGCCACGGACGAGTGGCAAACTCAAGGCAACATTCGGTACTTGTTGAAGTTGAACTGATCGAGGCTGGCAGGAGGTCAGGCTCATGCTGGTCATTTCAAAAACCTGACGTCATGGCCCCCATTGATATGCACTCAGCAGCGACAGCATGACAAAGGGATGTTGCATGCCGATGAGGTATTCTTGTTGCACGACGACAGCGCGCACTATTCGTCCATTGTACATATTCCATAGGCCCTGTTTCCAAACTAATTCGGCACGTTCCCGGACCAGTGTGTCATATATGTGTCACGTGCCACGTGGACGACGCCTGCAGGCAGGCCTCATGGAGGGCCAGGGGCAGGCGACCTGTGAGCAGAACCAACCAGACATGCATGCCACTAGTGCGCAGCAGGGGGACCTGAGTTTCGTTAGGAATCAGCGCTGTCCCATGTGCCACTCGGTAATATCTGCTCCTGTTGCACCCAGCTCAGTAGGAACCAGCTGCGTCCTGTGTCAGACCCAGTAGGGCACAGCTCCATCTCATCATGCCTGACCTGGCGGACGCTGGGGGCAAGTCTGGAAGTAAGGAGGGCGCCTGAAGCGCAGTGCGCATGCAGTGCGCGCGCAGTGCAACTATTTGGGCGTCTGGCCGTAGTAGAAACCCATACTTTGTGGTACTTTGGGCATCATTGTTGTTTGTTAGTAGGTTTTGATGCATTGGGGATATGGCATTTTTGGATTCTCACCCTGTTTCACCCATTTCTACTTTTTTGCACACATTTTTTACCCATTTCCACCACATCGACTCTTTTTCTCGGTTGATTGATATGGTGATACACTTTGAGGGTGCCTACTACAGGACATCATAGGGGCGTGTCTAGGGGCTCTTCGGGGGCAACATAGTCTAAAAGTAGCACGCAGTGCGCGCGCAGTGCAAGGATTCCCCCAAGGGGTGAAAGGGAGAGCCTGTTGCTCCACCGTTGTGCTGGTTTCTCTCGTCTTCTGGCAATCCGTATGGAAAGCCAAGATGGGGGAATCATAGCCATCCAGCCCATGGGCTGAGCTCCTGACTAGGATCTCCTCCCTTCCCACGCCATCCACAATAGGACAAGGCTGCAGGACAACGCCTGGCGGTCACGTGAGTTGGGGATGGCTTGGCCTGTCAAACAGGATCCAGTGCCCAATTGGGAGGCTTGGGACAGGGGCGGGACTGCCCTGCTCTGCCAGTGCCCTCCATCAGGCCTCGCTCTGTGAGGGCCGCCTCGAGGGTTCGGTGGCGCGGTAGCTCCGGATGTCACCTCCTGCAGCCCCCTGGTTGGGGCCTGGAGGCAATAGTCACCCAAATCCAGTGGCTGCTGAACACATCTGATGGCGTATCAGACGGGAGGAGTCAGTCAACGGGAAGGATGGGGCTGACATGGGCCGCACCAAGGATGCTAGTGCGAAAGAGTCAGCCGTGCATACCCTGTCAACACAGTAGTGCCCGCGCATCTGCGAGGCGCAGCTCCCGCTTCGCAGTCCCACTGGACTGCAGAGAGAAACCAGAGGCCGTCCGGTTTGCAGATTCTGCAGAAGTTTGTGCATGCGTGTGTGGGTGTGCGGGGATGAGGGGCACCAGCACGGGTCAGTGGGGTTAGTGCTCATACCAATGGCCATTCTGAGTCTGGCACGTGTGCGGATATTGTGCTCCATTGGAATCGATGCCATGCCACGCACGCCTTTCACGGAAGGGCACAGTGGAGCAATCGCAGAGATCGCTTGGTTCCTGCTTCACAGCTTGAGGTTCTGATCCCGCAAAAGGGTTGGGCCGCAGCCATCAAGTGGTCAAGATATCAAGCAGCCCCAAATATGTTTGCTGTTTCATTGTTGCACACGGGTCTCCCTTGCGCGTGCATTGTGTGCGGCAGTCGTTAGGGGAGTGTGGCACTGCTGTTCCAGGAGGCATGCCGGGCACCCCCGCCCCCACGTGGCCTTGCCAGGGCTGCGCGGCGGGGTACGCTGGGCGGCAACGCGTACCCCGGGGTCGGGGGGCACGCCGTCAACAAAACGGCACAGTAAGCAGCGAGCGCAGCCGCCCGAAGCCGTAAGGGAGCGGCCTCACAAGCGAGGGAGGGTGGACCCAGCCCCCCCCCCCCCCCAGCCAAGAGGGCACGCACGCAGTCGCCGAACACCATACGGCATGGGCGAGCAGGGACGGAGGCAACATAACCCCCAAACCCCAGAGGTTCTGGCCCAGGGGAGGCCCCCTGTCGCGACCCGAGCAGGCACCAGAGACATGGACTCAGGCCATCAGGCTGCACCACTTGTCTTCTAAGCTGGCGCCTCAGGCGACCGTTGGGGGCCCTGGACCCATGCGGGCCTCCCTCCTTGATATTGTTTTTCCTCCTTGCGCGCGTACACAGATACACATCTCGCTGATGATCAGTAGTCAGTAGGAATGTTGAACCTCGCAGTTTGAGCTATGATTGAATTAATTGGGCGTCACACACACACACACACACAGAGAGAGAGAGAGAGAGAGAGAGAGAGACAGACCGCAGGAAGTGCTGAAAGCAATGGGATTGAAGAACATCGAGCAGTGGGGCAAATGGTATTTGGCACGCTCCCACACAAGCCTACAAGGGCGCGGGCAAACACACACACACACACACACACACACACACACACACACACACACACACACACACACACACACACACACACGGCTGACGGCCTGTGGCGCGATGGGCTGATACCAATCAGAGGCTACTCTTCTCAAGCCAAGGATGCAGTGCAATAAGAAGGGTGCGCCAAAGCAGAAAACGAAGCTCTGAGGGTTCCAGTCCAATGGCAGTTGCCCAGCAGTGTGCCTCGCAGTGCTGGCTGCTTCACCATGGTTGCCGCCAAGACTTGCCCATGGGACCCACATCAGCTCCCTTATTACATGCTGCCTCAACGCATAAACAACGATCTACTATGCTCCTGCTCCACACACAACAATGGTCTCGGCTTGTGCGCCTCTGACATATCTGACCCACCCACAACTCCACACTTCCGAGGAATCTTCCCCCTTAAAGTGCTGGTGCTAAATGTATGCGCACCACATCCTCCTACAGAGGCCAGGGGACCATGATCTCTCAAAATTGTCAATCGCCAACATTGGTCCCCGGAGACGCCATTTCATATAAGTGCACAGATTCAATCGCACTTCCGTGGCGGGGCTCAAGGCGACATTCTGGTTCATTCTGCTCCTGCTGTCATGGTTAAGCACTGTATTCATTGTCAATGGCCGAGCCTTCTCACCTGCACACAATTAGTTCTCAGTGATTCTCACTACAGGTTTGTCTCCACAGCATCTTTGAGCAGGAGCTTGAGGGGCAATTCCTTCGTTGCAGATGTGTGCTGCGTTTGCATGCCCGACAACTGCTTGGCATGAGACTCTGATGGACTGTCTTTTCAGTTTTATTGTGACCAGATCACAGCATCTGCCTCCATGCTTTTTCGTACTATAAGCACTACGTTCCACCGTCGGATCATCATTCTTTTTGTCACCAAATCGGTTTGGTAAGCCTCCAACGGCAAAGGCCGCCTCCACAAAAGCTGTGAATCTTCGGTTGTTGCTGTATCCGGAATGCTGGATAAGGCATTTGTGCTTGTGGGTGATATTTGCTGCGTAGTGCAGGAGGGGAACCACAACTCCCCGCACCATGTGTCCATAGTTCGCAGCCCCATCAGGCGGGGGCCTCTGCACAGCTCCGCACATCTGATTGAACGTCCAAAACCTGTGTTAACATTTCGAGTTCAACCATCCCTCCTTCTTGAAAGAAGTCGCCTGTTGCCGACCTTGACGTTGTGCCGAAAGGGGTTGCGGGGTAGACTGTGCACGAGCTGTGCACAAGTCGCCTGTATGATGATGTTGGGGACACACGCGCGTGCGCACGCGCACAGAGGGAGGGAGCAAAGGCCGCAACGGGCGGAAGCATTGAACATCGCCGCAGTGCGAACAGAGCTGTAGAAGCGGTGTATGATGGCGCACGCTGTGGTTGGATTTGAAGAATCATGGGCGGCACACGCACACACACACACACACACACACACATGGCCGGATGACACACGCAGATGGACGGATGTCGTGCGGGCCAACACATTTACCCTTTGGGCCTTTGTTCGCACATGTTTATTACGCTGCAGGAGTATGCCACGTTTCAAGCCCTGCACGTCTCGCAACTCCATTGGGCCCTGAAGGGGTATGGGCTGTGGTTCGGGACGTCTTAGTATACGCCACGGGTCGGTAACAAGAGGCAAGTGTGAGCTTGCGACGGAGAGAGAATCGGTTCGTTCAAAATTCGCTGACTGCCCCACTGTGGAATGGCCACCAGAGGCATCTAGTGAATCGAAGTGGCCCCAACCGGGACCCAGAGCCCCGAACAGAATAACAGCATCCTGACATCGTGCCTGCTTCCTAACCAAAACCCTTCAAACAGACAGCGCTTTCTCAGTCTGATGAGATATACCCGCCTGGATTTCGTACAGCAGCCGCGATTGTACTTCGCCCTCCTGTACAGACCTGCACATGTTCCTGACGCGTGCAAATGTCAAATTGTTGCCAACGAAGACGAGCGGCGCATTTGCTGCCTGGCTTTTGATGTGCAGTGTCGTGATGTTCAATGTTGCGCAAATGTGGATTGCCCATTCCCTTGGAAAGGGGTGACTTGACCGTTTTTGTCACTGTGCCTCCATATTAACGCACTGAAGGGATCGACAGCATTCCTGCCAATGATTCTTTTCTTGCGGTGCTATCGTTAGCGGGGAGGTATCAGGTGCGGTGCGCACGCGGTGCCCAGGCAGTACATGTACTGGGGTTGTCGTATGGGCCATTTCAGCTAATTTAGAGGCTACGTGCTGTTGGCGCCTGTGCTTTTGCCCCAAATTGTACTGCACAAGCGATTTGGGCCACATTTGGGATTGGTGTGCAACATTTTGTCATCTTTCAACGTATTGCAGCACTGGGTGCACGTGGGCCAGGGGGACCCTCACACCCTGCCATACCTCTTCCCCCAGCAATTTCCACCAAGGGACAGTATTTATAAGGGCTTAAAAGATAGAAGATTTCCCGGAGAAGTTGTTCAAATAGCTGCCTCAGTGCATGCGTGGTGCATGAACTCCCTCCAGATCCGGAATTTCCGTCGTGGGGAGTTTGATGATATCTGTGATAGGCACACGAGCTCCTTTAATTGTGCAGCACAAAGGGGTCAGATTGGGAAATCCCCCTGCCCCAAGTCTACCACATTTGTAGTTATTCTGTCTATCCAACATGACTCCCGGGGGGGGGGGGGGGGCGGCCGGGCCCGGTCCTTGTATGCAACCCCCCCCAGCCCCCCCCCCCCCCCCCAGGTTTTGAGAGATAGTGGGTTGGGGGCATGGCACCAATGGCGCCCCCCCTTTTTTTTTCATGGCGCCAACGGCGCCCCCCCTTTTTTGCATGGCGCCAACGGCGCCCCCCTTTTTTAGTGTATGCTTCCTTTTCATCAGACCATCAGTGCTTTTGAGCGCCAGATATCGCAAGACGAGGCACTATACAAATGTCGTTTGTTGCGAGGTGCTTTCAGCGGAGATGAGCAAATAGTGTTAGATCTATCATGTGGAAATTGGAATCACTTATCCAATCGGAGGAAGACTTTGTGACAGCCATAGTACGTACGTTGATCGCTTTTGTGGGCAGTGTTGAGGGAGTACCTCCGAGGAAACCAAGACCGTCCTTATCTCTGCTATGGTGGTATTAGTAGTCACGGCAAAACCTACCAGTCACATGGGGTGTCTTCCGAAGGGGACGAGAGGTGAGACCAAGGGAAGCATAGGTAGGCGCACTGGAAGGGAAGAAAGTACGTCGGTCGTTGCTCCGCAATGCAAAGCAATTTCTCATTCTTTGACTTATCATTTGTTTGCTTTGCATATGTCATGACAACTTGATCTCCCATGGAATCAAAGAGGGTCAACCTTTGGTGACTGTGTTTGTTGAACATGTGGTGTGCACGTGCAATGGGTGAACATGCTAAAGGGGGAGAATTGCACTTATGCCCTGGTTGTTAACCTCTCATTTGCTGTCTTACTCCGGTGACCTTCGGTGAATTCATGGCATTGGTTGAACACTTCGGTGAAGTCATATCATTGGTCGAACACGGTTGGTGATCCACTATCCCTGCTTTGTCCACATGAAGTATGTCATGGCATGAGGATAGCTCATTTGATTTGGCAATTGGGTGTAGGGATAATCCTCAATCTATGTCGGTGATTCTCACTTCAAGGGCATGCATGCCTTCATGGGTCATGGCTAGGCGAAAGTCTCTCTCCATATGCATGCTCCCATGGGTCATGGCTAGGCTATGCGCTCGGGATTGGGTTTTGGTGAGGTCAGGTTCTCCCTCCTGGGCCATGGATTGGTTAGGTTATCTCTCTTCGGCCATGGATTGGTTAGATTCTCTCCCCTGGGCATGGATGGGTGAGGGTCTCTCTCTCAGGGCATGGACTGGGGCGGGACCATCTCTCTCAAGGCCTGGATTGGGGCGGGACCATCTCTCTTGGAGGCGGGACAATCTCTCCTGGGGATAGGAGAATCCCACCATGTGTCAGATGTGCTCTCTTATTCGACCCGGGATATCTCTCCATGCGCTCTCTCTGCGGGCCGGGTCTAGGTCTCTTCATGTGACCCGGGGCATCTTCTTATCCAAGCACTCTTACCCAATCTCTCTCCAAGTAGCATGCATTGAATTGGTTCTGTGTCACACGAACATGCAATTAGGCAATATTGGTTTCACATGTCCATGTGTGGATGGTTTCTAATGCACGTGACGATTGTGGTTGCCTATGCCATCGGGTCCCAAGCAATTAGGCACCAAGTGGTGGGACCGAGTGGCATGTCCAAGCATGTGAGGGCATGAGACGTGTGTCGTGTGTTGGCTTTACATTTTGTTTGTGCCTTTGGTTCGCGATACTCGAATTGCAGGAGCCCAGCAATTGGTATGCAGCATACACTAAACAGGTGAGGTTTGGTGGGCTGGGCTTTCTTGATGTCCTGTCCGCGAGCAGCAAGTAAACCCGCCAAGTCCATTCACTTGCTGGCCATTGTGTATGTTATTGCTAAGTGATAGGCACCCGGCGTCCGGTGTGAAGTACCGAGGCATTGCCAGCATGATGATATATGGACTGTGTCACACACGCCAAGTGTCAGGTATTGCCATGAGGTCACTCTCCTGACTCGTATTTGGTGATCCTCATTGCAAGATCTTTACTTGTGATCATTGGTGATTCATGAGTGTGGGCAAGTCATGTTTGTGGCCATGCCGTACTTTGTGTTCATGGAGGCCATGATATGTCACACTTGATCCACGGTGGGACATTCCTCATATTTTGAGCTCATGTTTCTCACTTCCATTTTTTGCCGTCTTGTAGGCAAGGGTGAGGATGGGCCATGTGGACCACGCTTATGTTGAATCCGATGATGCCATGGTGTCGTGTATCATTTCTTTGTGTTCCGCCATGTGCCATATGGACCTCATTGATGTCATTTTGTCGCGCATGACCCCCGTGAATCAATGTCATTTTCCTTAATGTGTTGAACCGAGGTTGTGTCCGCATGGCGTCATATGTCCGTAGTTCGAATGTGCATGGTATATAAAATCGATTCTTGGAGTGGGGATGCCACATCGTCTTCGATAATCGCATACTCTATTCCAGGGCTTCACTTATACTTCTGTTTCTTCCTCTCCCCTTGCCCGACATTGTCTCATTTGTTCCCTTCTCCATGATCATGTCCATGTATTGATGAGGTCACACTCAACTCCATTTGGTCATCGATCTTTTGGACTGCACTGGTCAAGTTCACTCGATTGTACTCATCAAGTGTTCCGATTTTATTGCAAGGGTTGCCAAGGGTGTACCTACGGGATTTGTTTGGATTTTGTGACCAGGGGTTACCAAGGGTACTTGCAGGAATTTTGGACTTTGGATTTGGTGAAACATGGAAGCAATGGTGAGGTCAAGGACGATGGGAGTCACGGGAAAGAGGGTGGAGAAATCGGGTATAGGCGGTAGAGCTCGCACTATGGCAGGGGCTGGTCCTACAGACCTTCTCTAATTGTGCGAATCTCGCCTCCAACGCGTTCGAATTCTGAGACTGTTTTTTTTTTTAGAAATTGTGTTCTCTTCACGTCGTATGTGGTGTTGCATAAACACAACAGAACGTGTTTCTGCACAATGTGCACGCCGTGAGGTAATCCCTGGAAAGACGATTGGGTTGAGGAAACGTCACGGTACTACGTCAGTTACAGCCCACGAGTTGTTGTTTCCGGGGTGTTGTGTTGTAGCACAGCTGCACCTCATGCTTCAGTAGGTAATCGACGCAGCGCCCTATGTTTTTCTGGTCACATCACGTTCAGCACAAGGTACCACAACGACGTGCACGTGCACGTGCACGTAGCATGTATTTGTTCAACAGAGTTCTCACAATGCCCCACGGTACACAAACTCCCAAGGAAGCAACCCTGGGGCAGCAACCCTTGGTCGAAACGGCAATGCCCGAAATCGCGGTGCTTTCTGGCTCTGATCATGAGTATTCTGCTGGCAGCAATTTCCTGTCAGGCCGCGGTCGTGGATCTGGATCAAGTTCATCAGGACCGAGGGGAGGTCTTCCTCTGGGTGGACGTGGACGTGGACGTGGACGTGGACGTGGATCTCGGTAAGGTCGGAATGCAGAAAGGCCAACAAGGATGATCACTCGTCTGAGATATGGGCTCGCAACAGCCAATTTGTCCTGATTTGCCTTCAATTTTTTTCCAGCAGCGAAACTTGAGGCTCTGGCGAAGTCATTGGATCCGATGCAATATTCAGATCCTGTCATCGTTATATAACGGCTTTTTCACTCTGCCAGACCACCGCCGTACCACAACATTGTACTAAAGGTACGATGCTTCACCTGCTTGACCAGCGTGATGGGCCTCTGCAAGGCGAAAGGGGCGCCGCCGCCCAAAGATTTATATATCACGAAGCACTGTGGACCAGCGCCAACGTGGTATAGGGATGGATGAATTCGTGTTCCAGATGCAATTGACAGCTGTGCGACTGTGACCTCAGATCGGCCCCTGAATGTGAAGGCTGATGGCTCCATTATATATCATGAATCACTGATGACTAGCGTGGTCAGAGACACCACCAGGGGGATGGATGCATTCTGTCGGATTAGATGCAACTGACAGCAAGCAGCTGTACTTCCTGACTCTCGAGCTTCTTTGTTGTGCTTTTCACTGCTTTTCGAGGATAGTTTTCCAAAAGGAAATTCCATATTGCACCCTTGTATAGCATCCCGTAAACCAGAACTCACAGGAATGCCCTTTGATTGCAACGGCGGCAATGAACCAGTACATTTTTCAAAGCATTTCCGTATCTCATAAATCGGAACCCACAAAAAATCGAGACAAGAGAGCCTTTCCTTTTTTTGAAAGCAGTACAATCCTTCAGACACGGTTTGCGGCAGGGATGCTTTGAAGATGGTTTGGAATGGGGTGGGGATAACATTGGGTGTAGGGTTGGGCACCGGGATCCGGGACGAGGATGGGGTTGGGCCTGGGACCGGTTTCGACAAGTCCAAAAAGGTTGGGTTGCGCACCGGATAAGGGCTTCAGACGAATTTCCCGAACGCATATCTGGGCCATATGGGGGGTGTTCGCGCGCCGGGCATCTTTTTAACCCGTGCTCCATCGGTGACCCTCTAGGGGTTGCACTAAGCGCAGTGCAACTATTTCGACGTCCAGCTGTCCTAGAACCCCGCACTTTGTGATACTATGGGCATGATTGTTGTTTGACAATGGGTATTCACCGTCATCCTTAAGCTGACCCTTCGTCACAAAACTGATTTCACTTCTTTTTCAGAATTTTTTCACTGATTTCACTTCCTTCTAACTTGCCACCTTGGACATAAATTATTATTGTATAAGTGTTCCCGACAGCCAAATTGCGCATTACAACAGGCGGGTTGGCACCTCTTGGCACCCCATCTTTTTTATCTGCTTGCACTGATTCCACTTCTTTTTCAGAACCTTTTTCACTGATTTCACTTCCTTCTAACTTGCCACCTTGGACATAAATCATTATCGTATAAGTGTTTTCCACAGCCAAATTGCGCATTAGCACAACCGGGACGGCACCTCTTGGCACCCCATCTTTTTTAACTGCTTGCACTGATTCCACTTCTTTTTCACAACTTTTTCACTGATTTCACTTAATGCCTTTATCCTTCTAACTTGCAATCATTATTTACCCATACCATTCTCAATGCGTTTTGACCTTTCGGGGAGCACCCTAGTACCCAAACCTCTAGACGGAAGCTGATTTCACTTACCAAAACCAAGCATAAGTGATTTTTGCGCAAAAATCCACGTAGTTTGGTTGAATGCACGACACCAAGGCACATCTAAGCAAGGAAACGAAGTTGAATTGCAATCACTATTTACCCATACCATTCTCAATGCGTTTTTGACCTTTCGGGGAGCACCCTAGTACTTAAACCTCTAGACGGAAGCTGATTTCACTTACCAAAACCAAGCATAAGCGATTTTTGCGCAAAAAGGTGTTGCAACGTTTTTTTGACCTTTCGTACAATGTTCCAACTGGTGTAGTAGGTGCAACTCACTTTCAAAAGGCTCCAAACTAGCTTCTTGGTTGGTGGAATTGAGTTTTCATCTACTTTCATGCTGGTGAAGTGCTGAATCATACTTCCACATAAGGCTCGCAAGCACAATGTACCGATTGGTTCCCAACGCGGATCCTGGCTTTGTGACTCAGTGATTTTCATTCGGACCTTGGTTATTTGCATCGGTCCACACTGGCGATTGCTCAGGCACACTGCTGGTTGCTCAGGCACACTGGTGATTGCCCAGGCACACTGGTGATTGCTCAGGCACACTGGCGATTGCTCAGGCACACTGGTGGTAGACGGAAGCTGATTTCACTTACAAAAACCCAAGCACAATGTATCGATTGGTTCCCAACGCGGATCCGGGCTTTGTGACTCAGTGATTTTCATTCGGCCCTTGGTTATTTGCATCGGTCCACACTGGCGATTGCTCATGCACACTGCTGGTTGCTCAGGCACACTGGTGATTGCCCAGGCACACTGCTGATTGCTCAGGCACACTGGCGATTGCTCAGGCACACTGGTGGTAGACGAAAGCTGATTTCACTTACAAAAACCAAGCATAAGTGATTTTTGTGGAAAAAGGTGTTGCAACTTTTATTTGACCTTTCGTACAATGTTCCAACTGGTGTAGTAAGTGCAACTCACTTTCAAAAGGCTCCAAACTAGCTTCTCCGTTGGTGGAATTGAGTTTTTTTATCTACTTTCATGCTGGTGAAGTGCTGAATGGTACTTCCACATAAGGCTCGCAAGCACAATGTATCGATTGGTTCCCAACGCGGCTCCTGGCTTTGTGACTCAGTGATTTTCATTCGGACCTTGGTTATTTACATCGGTCCACATTGGCGATTGCTCAGGCACACTGCTGGTTGCTCGGGCACACTGGTGATTGCCCAGGCACACTGGTGATTGCTCAGGCACACTGGCGATTGCTCAGGCACACTGGTGGTAGACGGAAGCTGATTTCACTTACAAAAACCCAAGCACAATGTATCGATTGGTTCCCAACGCGGATCCTGGCTTTGTGACTCAGTGATTTTCATTCGGACCTTGGTTATTTACATCGGTCCACACTGGCGATTGCTCAGGCACACTGCTGGTTGCTCAGGCACACTGGTGATTGCCCAGGCACACTGGTGATTGCTCAGGCACACTGGCGATTGCTCAGGCACACTGGTGGTAGACGGAAGCTGATTTCACTTACAAAAACCCAAGCACAATGTATCGATTGGTTCCCAACGCGGATCCGGGCTTTGTGACTCAGTGATTTTCATTCGGACCTTGGTTATTTACATCGGTCCACACTGGCGATTGCTCAGGCACACTGCTGGTTGCTCAGGCACACTGGTGATTGCCCAGGCACACTGGTGATTGCTCAGGCACACTGGCGATTGCTCAGGCACACTGGTGGTAGACGGAAGCTGATTTCACTTACAAAAACCCAAGCACAATGTATCGATTGGTTCCCAACGCGGATCCTGGCTTTGTGACTCAGTGATTTTCATTCGGACCTTGGTTATTTACATCGGTCCACACTGGCGATTGCTCAGGCACACTGCTGGTTGCTCAGGCACACTGGTGATTGCCCAGGCACACTGGTGATTGCTAGGCACACTGGCGATTGCTCAGGCACACTGGTGGTAGACGGAAGCTGATTTCACTTACAAAAACCCAAGCACAATGTATCGATTGGTTCCCAACGCGGATCCTGGCTTTGTGACTCAGTGATTTTCATTCGGACCTTGGTTATTTACATCGGTCCACACTGGCGATTGCTCAGGCACACTGCTGGTTGCTCAGGCACACTGGTGATTGCCCAGGCACACTGGTGATTGCTCAGGCACACTGGCGATTGCTCAGGCACACTGGTGGTAGACGTAAGCTGATTTCACTTACAAAAACCCAAGCACAATGTATCGATTGGTTCCCAACGCGGATCCGGGCTTTGTGACTCAGTGATTTTCATTCGGACCTTGGTTATTTTCATCGGTCCACACTGGTGCAATACAACTGCAAACACGTTTCAGTCCAAGGAACCACCAATGGTAATGAAAACAAAGGACAATCGCAACAAGCCGCGCCACTCTGAGCATCTGAGCATCTGGTTCTCTCAATCAGTTCAACATCGCACAAAGTGCATAATGAACACAGAGCTCAGGCATCTGCACTTCCAGAAATCAAACACAGGCGTAAAAAACAGCATGCAAATACAGTGCATGCAAATACATGCAAAATATAAGAAGGGCACCTGCCTGGAGAGGAATGTCAGAGTTCTCAGGCAGAACTGAACTGCTGACATCCGACTCTACATCAAAGGGGGCCCACAGTTCCCAGGCTGCAATTTTTGGCGCAGCAGCCTTTCCCCTTTACCACTTCCATCTGCCAACGCGAAAGAAATACAGGGCAGCGTGGGTATAGCCGTCCATAGACTGCACCTGGACAAGCACATATAGACCTCTTAGGAGGACAAAAAGAAAACCCAACAGCGGGCTAGGCAGCACACAGGGCGGCTCCGACTGGTACAAAGGAGGCATTGCCCTAGGGTGCTCCTACCTCCATGGTAAAAAAAAAATGCAACTTGGCAGAGCGCAGGGATCTGCCGGGCAGTCACATGGGGGGGGGGGGATCAGAGGGTGGGGGGAGCCACACACACAAAAATTCACATGTGACCCCCACGGGTTCTCCAAAACTGAAGCTGACTATCTATCAACAACACCACCGCTCAATGAAATCATTAAATTAATCAAAATTCAGAACTCCTGACGCTGGACTTCATTGCGTCTGCATCTGCATCTCAGCCGTCCCAACCACCGTGGCAGGAGGTCGCAGGCCATTGGAGCAGGTGTAGAACACCCTATCCCCAATACTGAGATCCATGGAGAAAATGGGCCTGAGAAATGAGGAGGGAAGTATGATGTCCTGTAGTAGGCACCCTCAAAGTGTATCACCATATCAATCAACCGAGAAAAAGAGTAGATGTGGTGGAAATGGGCAAAAAATGTGTGCAAAAAAGTAGAAATGGGTGAAATAGGGTGAACATCCAAAAATGCCAGATCCCCAATGCATCAAAATCTACTACCAAACAACAATGATGCCCAAAGTACCACAAAGTATGGGTTTCTACTACGGCCAGACGCCGAAATAGTTGCACTGCGCGCGCACTGCGCTTAAGGCGCCCCTCAACAAACGACATTTGTATAGCGGCCCGTCAAGTGGAATACTACCAAGATGGGTTGACAGTGGTGAATCGGCAATGCAAGATGGAGTCCATCTCCTTTGCCATCCCAAGTTCAGACTTGCCACCTGACTGCCCTCCATCTCCGCTGCCCAACACACAATCAAGTTCCCCCCCAAAGGCCCCTGGTCCTTCACCACTGCCACAAGAACCGGGAAGGTCCCCCTCAAGGTCCCCCCCAGTCCAGTTTGGGTCGCCTAATTATAAGGGTGTTTCCAAGGGGCGTGCCTAGGGGCTCTTCGGGGGCAACATAGTCTAAAAGTAGCGCGCAGTGCGCGCGCGGTGGAAGGATTCCCCCTTGCTAGCTGAAGATCCTGCATTCGGAGCAAAACCCCAGCCCGAGTGTAGTGCCAAATTCTTTCTAAAAGCGTCGGGAAGCACAACAAGAAGAGGCGGGATGAAGCCCAATGGGAGCTTCAGTCGAAGCGCGCCGCCGAGACTCCTCCTCCTCCTCCTCAGAGGGGGAGCTTTTCAAGGACCTCTAAGCAGAAGTCCATCCATTTTTTCTTTTAACCCCCAACTCTAACCAAGCCTCAGGAATTCTATTGCCTTCGGCAAGTCCACCTCGCAGAGAAGCTACTCCAAGCAACGCACACACAAAATAGGGGAAAAATGACAGAAATACGGCCTAAAACATGCTTTACATAGCTTGGAGGGTCATTTTAGGTGATCACGGTATCAGAAAAATAAGTTTCCAAAACTTCGATTTTTGAGCTACCAATGGTGAAAAACTGCATAAGCAGGTTGTGTACTAATCCTTTGGGAGACCCCCCCCCCCCCACGAAATACCCAAATAGGGTGAAAAACACGTAAATACAGCCTAAAACATGCTTTACATAGCTTGGATGGTCATTTTAGGTGATCACAATATCAAAAAAATAAGTTTCGAAAACTTCGATTTTTGAGCTGTCCAGGGTGAAAAACTGCATAAGCAGGTTATGTACCAATCCTTTGGGAGACCCCCCCACGTGCGCCCAATACCCAAATGGGGTGAAAAACGGGTAAATACGGCCTAAAACATGCTTTACATACTTTGGATGGTCATTTTAGGTGGTCACAATATCAAAAAAACAAGTTTCGAAAACTTCCATTTTCGAGCTGTCCAGAGTGAAAAACTGCATAAGCAGGTTGTGTACCAATCCCTTGGGAGACCCCCCCCCCCCCAACCCATTCCCTATTTGTTCTGACACGACAGGTGCCCTATGTGTTTGGCGCTGGCACACGAAGGTTATATGTTATGCTATCAGGCTTGGCAGCTGCCGCCTGCTCCCAGTGTGCGCCCGCTTCCAGGAAGCGGCATGTCGGATGCTCGTGTACATATCAGGCTGTGTCTTAACGACTGGATGTAGCATAGCAGTTGATTGTGGACAACACCTGGAACATTGGCTGGAATTGCCTGGGCGGGGGCATCCAGTATCTGTGACCGACCATGATTGAGCCAACCCATTCCCAAATAGGGTGAAAAACACGTAAATACAGCCTAAAACATGCTTTACATAGCTTGGATGGTCATTTTAGGTGATCACAATATCAAAAAAATAAGTTTCGAAAACTTCCATTTTCGAGCTGTCCAGGGTGAAAAACTGCATAAGCAGGTTATGTACCAATCCTTTGGGAGACCCCCCCACGTGCGCCCAATACCCAAATGGGGTGAAAAACGGGTAAATACGGCCTAAAACATGCTTTACATACTTTGGATGGTCATTTTAGGTGGTCACAATATCAAAAAAACAAGTTTCGAAAACTTCCATTTTCGAGCTGTCCAGAGTGAAAAACTGCATAAGCAGGTTGTGTACCAATCCCTTGGGAGACCCCCCCCCCCCAACCCATTCCCTATTTGTTCTGACACGACAGGTGCCCTATGTGTTTGGCGCTGGCACACGAAGGTTATATGTTATGCTATCAGGCTTGGCAGCTGCCGCCTGCTCCCAGTATGCGCCCGCTTCCAGGAAGCGGCATGTCGGATGCTCGTGTACATATCAGGCTGTGTCTTAACGACTGGATGTAGCATAGCAGTTGATTGTGGACAACACCTGGAACATTGGCTGGAATTGCCTGGGCGGGGGCATCCAGTATCTGTGACCGACCATGATTGAGCCAACCCATTCCCAAATAGGGTGAAAAACACGTAAATACAGCCTAAAACATGCTTTACATAGCTTGGATGGTCATTTTAGGTGATCACAATATCAAAAAAACAAGTTTCGAAAACTTCCATTTTCGAGCTGTCCAGAGTGAAAAACTGCATAAGCAGGTTGTGTACCAATCCCTTGGGACCCCCCCCCCCCCCCCCCGTGCGGCCAATACCCAAATGGGGTGAAAAACACGTAAATACGGCCTAAAACATGCCTTACATAGCTTGGATGGTCATATTGTGTGGTCACCATATCAAAAAAACAAGTTTCGAAAACTTCCATTTTTGAGCTGCCCAGGGTGCAAAACTGCATAAGCAGGTTGTGTACCAATCCCTTGGGAGACCCCCCTGCCCCCCCCCCCCCCCCCCGGACCTAATACCCAAATCAGGTGAAAAACACGTAAATACGGCCTAAAACATGCTTTACATAGCTTGGATGGTCATTTTAGGTGGTCACAATAGCAAAAAACAAGGTTCGAAAACTTCGATTTTTGAGCTGCCGAGGGTGAAAAACTGCATAAGCAGGTTGTGTACCAATCCCTTGGGAGACCCCCCTGCCCCCCCCCCCCCCCCCCCGGACCTAATACCCAAATCAGGTGAAAAACACGTAAATACGGCCTAAAACATGCTTTACATAGCTTGGATG
>OZ038388.1:5522557-5675057 GCA_964036045.1 Eutreptiella sp. 'Long Island Sound 2002'
ATAGCAAAAAAACAAGGTTCGAAAACTTCGATTTTTGAGCTGCCGAGGGTGAAAAACTGCATAAGCAGGTTGTGGACCGGCGCATTCACTAGCCCATTATTGGTGGAAACAGCCATTTCGCGTCTTTGGCAAGGCATTTCACCAGCCCTGGGCAAGGCTACAGAGTGCAAAAAACGTTCTTCCATATCCTAGGAGGCATATACTGTCACAACATCCCCACTCGCACCCCTCGGAGTGGGTACCACGGGGTCACCGAGGTCGCCAAAATCGCCAACATAGCAAAAATGGCCAAAAAGTGCATAAACTGCATGAGCGCTCGTCCCACTCCGCCCCATACAAACCCTATGGAGTCGGGACCCGGAAACACTTTTTCGGCTCAAATCGAAAAAAAACCAAAAGATTCATGATTTTCGACCCAAAAAAAGGGGGGGTCATTTTTGACCCCCCGCCCCACCCCCCCACCCCCCCACCCCCCCCCCCCCCTCCTTGAAAACCTCAAAAAAGTGGGTTTCAAGTGGGGGGGTCTAGGGGGGTCCGGACCAAAAACTCATTGGGGGATGCGTTTATTGGACAAAATAATGATTTTACAAGGGGTTAAACTAACAATTCAACCCCTTGGGGTAGGGTACGCGAATAGGCCCAAAAAAGCCAAAATGGGGGGTATGTGGCGTTTTCCCCATATATACGCCTGCCTGGCTTTGATCTAACAACCTCTGCGAGGTGATTTTTCTCACGAACTAACCAGGCGGGGGGGAACAAGGGGGAGGGGGAAGGGGGGAGGGGGGAGGAGGGAGGGGGGCAAACACGGCGACCCTTAAGACTTTCTTCTCGGCAACGACGAGAAAGCGCTATTATCGCATACATACCTCCGTACCCCCAACCCCCCAGACACACACCCCCAAGGAGGTATGCATGTGGTAGTAGTGGGTCGCGTGCAAGCCCCCCCACCTTGCGAAACCCCCCCCACGGCCGAAATCCCCCCCCCTACACCCCCCAGCTGACCCCCCCCCCCCAGAACTACCCCCTGCCCCCCCCCCCCCCCCCCCCCCCCCCGAGTTTTGACAGATAGCCTGGGGGGGTTGGGACCGTTGGTAGTCGCCCCCCCCCCCCCGGGGCATGACTCACCTTTCCCTCTCTCTCTCTCTCTCTCTCTCTCTCTCTCTCTCTCTCTCTCTCTCTCTCTCTCTCTCTCTCTCTCTCCCTCTCTCCCTCACCTTTCCCCTTTAAGCAAGGTGGGTACTTAAGTGTCAGGGGTACTTGTTTAATTTGGGGTGGTAGGTTCTTGAAATGGTCATTATGGTGTGCAGAATCATGTGTGTCAAAGTAGGTTTTCTCCACCACACCATTTTTTCGAAGAATCAGTCCTCCCAAGTGCTAGATGACATCTCCGTGCACAGCCAATGTCGGGGCTTTTTTGCTTGGTGCTGCCATTGGGGAACGTTAATGCGCTGGCAACTTTTTAGGCGGCACACCCGTTCTGAATTCGTCCCTGATTGGGGACACCCAACAAGGCAGGGGTTATGTAGCCATTTTGGTCGCATGAGGGTTAGGTAGGCATTTCTGATTTCCTCCCCGCGCTGGGTGTTGGGGACCCCTGAGACAGCAGGGGTGATGTAGCCTCCTTGCCCACATGCGGGCCGCGTTCTGAATTCGCCCCCGATTTGGGGACCCCCAAGAAGGCAGTGCAGGGGTTATGTAGCCATTTTGCTTCCATCAGGGACCCCGAGACGGTAGGGGTTAGGAAGCCATTTCTGATTTCCTCCCCGCAATGGGCGTTGGGGACCCCGAGATGGCAATCGTGATGTATCCTTGTTGCCCACCCCCCTACTGACCAGACCTGAAAACAGATTCTTCGAGACCCCATGCATGCCCATAAATGACAACGGAACCTTCTGGACCGTGTAAAAACAGATTTTTCAGGAAACCCTCCGACAGGGGATTGAATTCCAGTATCTGAACCCCTGACCCCCACCTATAAATGAAAACAGACCTTCTGGACCCCCTCCCCCCATCCCCTCCCAGAAACGAGAACAGACCACCGCCCTGTTGGCAGGCAAAAACTACAGGTGTTCGTTGCAATTAGTGTACAGGGCTTACCGGCCCAATTGAGGACTCTTACTATCTGCCTATTCATGGTGACAGATTTGCCCCCACTGGTGCCGTGTACAATTTTATCTGATTTTAGGCACATGCCCTGAGTCGAAATTGGGTTCAGCGACCGGAGCGCCATGGATTGGGCGATCTTGAGATGCAAATCTTGATGTGGCTGAGAATTTGATTTGCTTTAATTTTGACAGATGTAGTTGGGCGGTACTGAGAGAAAACAGCTGTGCGGAGCTCACCAATGACCAAGATATATGTTGGGGCTGTAACAAAGGAGACCACCAAAAAAATTTAGATCCTCTTCTTCTAAACTTTCTTCATCATGTGGTTCTTGACTGTGTCAATGAGATTCACTCACAATAATGACGTTGAGGATTGTGGGCCACTGGGGATTTGCGCTGGCTTGGCCCACCTGCGCATGTGGGCCCCTCAAACAAAAATCGTCACATAGTGCGTTCTTCTTTTCTCCCCAGGTTGCCCCCAAGGTCCCCAAGGTTGAGGTTGTGGTTGTGGTTGTGGTTGTGGTAGACAACCTTGAACAGGGGGCATGTGCATAAGCCTATATCCATCTACACTTGTTCATTCTTAAAATTGTGCCGTTTGGCACACACTCACATTGAGGGTGCAAGAGTGCCTTGAAGTATCATTTAAAGCTTGAGGATAAGGTGCTAGGCCAAAGAACCAAGTAGGCACAACCATGCTACCCTCGGGGAAAAAGGCTAGTGCGATGCAGCAATGAAATTCTGAGACTTTCCATACGGTTTTAGGGTTTTTCCCCACAATGTACTATCTTGGTCCAGGTGTCTGGTCGCGAACCCTTGTGACCCCTCCAAATGGTCACCATGCATCAATGAGGCCATGGACACATTTCACTTCAAAAACGGGACCTTGGTGCTATTGGATAGCCAAAGAACTTGTCGATCTTGACCCGGGATGCGACCACCCATTGGGTGCTCCGCAGCCAAACGGTACGCAGGGAGCAGAGCCTCAACCTGTTCGTATCCCACCATCTCACAAACGATAGTCACCAAATCCGCGTTCTGCATATCTCCAGTGCTTTTTCCCCCGCATACATGACCATGCCACGTCATGATATCCGGTTGGGTGTTGCTTCGAATACAACTCCCCTTTCCCATACTGAGGCCAGCAATCTTTTGCACCCCCAAAGTGCGGGGCTCAATGCCTGCGGCGGTCTTGGAGTTGCGGGCATTGTTGTCGGTTTTGCGGTGTCCATGTGGCTGATGGCCGCCATGCCCAAGACGTTGGAGCTTGTCAACCTGAACCAGGCGGCGGTGGTCCGCACCCCTTCGCAAACGTCATACCACCCCGTGCGATTTGCCAGTCCCGAGGAGCGGAAAGGTGCCGCGATGGGCCCACTGTCCTCGACTACTTCCGCGGCCGTCCCTTCCGGTGCACAAAGGCCCCACCGAATGGCCGCTTCCCACAGGCACGTCCCCCCGGTCGGGGTGTGGTCTCTCGGGGGGGCGATGGTCGCGCTGGCGGCAGCTGCTCTGGTGGCGATGCGGCGTCGCGTGGCTTGTGGACGCCCTCGTGAAGGGCCCGGGTACGTCGCAATGATGTCGACAACGGGCACCCCCGATGACGCCCCCGTGTCACGGCGCAACCTCCTGACGGCCGCCGGGGCCGCCGCGGTTGTGGCCAACAAGATCGCGGTCGAGGGGCCGGCGGTGTTCACCCCGGCCGCCGGGTCGTTGGAGGGCCGGACCATCCTCATCACCGGCGGCAACCACGGGCTCGGCAAAGAGTCCGCCATCCGACTAGCGAAGGGCGGGGCCCAGGTGGTGTTCACCGCGCGCACCGCCGCCAAGGGCGAGGCGGCCCTGGCCGACATCAAAGCGGCGTCCGGCAGCGACGCCGTGAGCTTCCTCGTCCTCGACCTGGCGGACCTGCGGTCGGTGCGCGCGTGCGCGGCCGCGTTCCTGCAGCGGCACGCGCGACTGGACGTGCTGCTGAACAACGCGGGCGTCATGGCCATCCCCGAGTTCACCGCCACGGCAGACGGGTTCGAGACGCAGTTCGGCGTCAACCACCTCGGCCACTTCGCCCTCACGGCGCTGCTGCAGGGGGCGCTGCTGCGGGCCGCGGAGGGGGGGCGGCACAGCCGCGTCATCAACGTCAGCTCGGCCGCCAGCAATTTGGGGCAGCGCTTCGACTTCGCGGCCGTGACGGACCCGGCGCGGTACTCCCAGTGGCCGGCGTATTTCCAGAGCAAACTCGCCAACGTGTGCTTTACGAAGGAGCTGGACCGGCGCTACAAGGCGGCGGGGGCGCCCGTCACGGCCGTCACGCTGCACCCGGGCGTCGTGCGGACGGAGCTGGCGCGGTACGCCGTGTTCGGGCGGGACGAGCTCATGGGCACGGCCGCCCCGAGCCTCGCGGCGGTGCCGCTGCTGCCGGTGGGGCTGTACTTCACGAAGGGGGTCGACCGCGGGGCGAACACGCAGATTTGGTTGGCGGCGGGGGCCGACGGGGGCGGGGACTATGCGGAGTCCGGGGGCTTGTACTTCCAGAACTTGAAGCCGCTGCCGCCCAATCCCTTGGCCGATGACGCGGCGCTGCGCGAGGCCCTGTGGACTGAGAGCGAGCGGCTGACGCAGATCCCGTTTGTTGTGTAGCCGTTTCTTCGTGTTCGGATCTGTGCAAAGGAATTTATTTTGGGGGGGGCTGGGGCAGTAAAAACAGTCAAACGACCCCGGCAACAACCAGCACAACCCCCGATACGCCAACTACTGGGCGCCGCTGACGCGCAAACGGCACGTCCCGCCACATCCAGCACAGCCCCGGCACACCAACCACTGGGCTCCGCGAATGCGGAAACGACACCAGCAGGAGCACCGGCCACAGCGGCCGACAGAACGTTGACTCAAGTACCCCCCCCCCCCCCTCTCCAGCCCCCCCCCCCACCTTGTCCACCCCCCCCCCCCAAAAGGCAAACAATCAGATACCGAGGCCTTGTGCCAACCCCCTTCCCCCAGTTGGCCATCAGGGTGCCAGCATCTCGCAAGCTTGATGCGAACGTCCAAGTACAGTGACCTGTTGTATAGTAGTATGTAGGCTAGAGGTTTTGGCCGACAAAACACGGCCAAGAGGCGGACAGGAAAGTGAAGTTTGACAGCCTGTACATAGATCGATTCCATGATCCACACTGGAAGCTTTGGAACTGCCGAACATTGCTGCATATGCATACCAGGACGTGCATGTGTGGAGCGCTTTGTTGACCTGCTTGCGGCCAGGGGGGGGGGGTCGTCACTGGCTAGTTCCTGAAAAAAAAAGCGTGGCAGTGTCATATTGCATAGAATTGCGCAACTATGAGACCTCGTTGTCAGACCTCATCACTTGGCGACGGTTCCCCCCGGGCTGGGGGGGGGGGCTAGACATGGGGGGGGGGGGGGTACCATATGATGAACAGGGTACGCCAGCTCATCTTTGGTCTGGACCAAAGAAGAAAAAGTGTAACACGGGGTCAAAAGGTTCCCAAATCCCCCCCAGCCCCCGCCCAAATGGCACGACAGGCAACAGCTGACCTGGTACAGTGGAGAAGGGAGACAGGGTCCTTGTCCCCGACCCCACCATTGAAGTGTCGCACGGCGCAGGCAGAGAACAGAACACGGGCACACCGGACTGAGAGCAATGAAGACCGCAGTGGCAGGCGCCGGGGGGGGTTATTTGCAGCGAAGGAACCCTGACCCATTGTGGCCCCGGCCCAACATTCTCGCCACCCCCCCCCCAGACCAGGCAAGTCACCGGCACTGAATCCTCTTACCCCAGTACCTGGTACCCGATTCGGGGGGGCGAGGGCAGCGGGAACACTCATGCAGCAGCACCGGAACAGAACTGAAGTGCGATGAAAGTCGGGGGCAGGTCCGGCTGCGGCAAAGTGGCGGTCCACACCCTGTGACCCCTCGCAGCACGGGAATCAGGCCAAACTCCCGAATTCGAATTCGAATTCGAAATGGGAATTTGGCCCGCATTCGCCGAATTCGGTGGACCTCCCGTGAGGCCTCTCGTGTAATCCAAATTCGCGAATTCGAATTCAAAGCCCGAATTCGAATTCGTTTTGTGAATTCGGCCCGAATCTGATGCCCTCCGTGC
The DNA here is from genome assembly GCA_964036045.1 of Eutreptiella sp. 'Long Island Sound 2002'. Lineage (NCBI taxonomy): Eukaryota > Euglenozoa > Euglenophyceae > Eutreptiales > Eutreptiaceae > Eutreptiella > Eutreptiella sp. 'Long Island Sound 2002'. The sequence goes on from OZ038388.1 coordinate 5,528,774, forward strand.
AGCCCTCCGCCCCAGTCTTCTGAATGGGGCCCAGTGCCGAGCACATGCACCTCCGCGTCCAGGGCCGATCAGCATGTGGCATGGGATGTGCGCCCAACCCGGCACTTGACAGTCCACTGTGCACCGAGCACAGACCGGAACGGCTGCAGACGGCGGAATGTGTTCTGAAGCACGCGCAAAGGCAGTGCCAGTACCCCGGCCTTGGGACGTCGGGGACCAGCTCCAACTAAACATTTCGGTGGAGGCGGAACGAACTTGGCCCGGCACTGTTTCGAACTGAGAATGCAGCGAAGGCCGTGTGAGGGCAGGAGCAGTAGAGGGGGCGGGCCCAGGCATGGCCGAAGTCTTCCCCGGGGGCTGGGGCGCAGGGGGGCCATCACTTTGGTGACGCCCAGAATCGAGAACACGGCAAACACCAGGTCAGGGTTAGGATTAGGGGCCACGCGCTCCCGCCCGTCGTTTGGTTGTCATTGAATTTGCGTCTGTGTGCCAATGGGTGCTGGGACCAGGGACCAGGATTCAGCCAAACCCCCAAGGTGGAGGTCTAAGGGAGATTTTCCAAGGAAACCAATTTCTGTGTCCAGTGGCCCCCAGGAAGGTGGTGGTGGTAGTGGCGGGGAGGGGGCGTCACTCGGCGCCTGCCCCCTTGGGGAGGGCATGGAGGGTCACTTGCAGGTTATAGCTTCATGAACCCCACCCCCACCTCCAGCGGGCCAACAATGTGCATATGTCCAGCCCCAAATTTGGCTCTGGCTTCATTGTCCCAAAGCCCCTAGCGCACACTTTGTGAACCGTCTTTTTGAATCTGGGTCATATTTGGCCAATTTCGGACTCATTTTTTGCATTGTGCCTTGATACCGTGCCTCGTGCCTGTTTGCCCGGAATGTTGTTCTTCAACACTTGTGAGAGAAACGAACGCGCGGTGCACACAGTGATGTTTGCATTTGCTTTTGTTGTTCGCTTGTTTTGTTGCTCGCTTGCTGCTTTTGGCATGGTGTTTACGCTGCGTATCCGTGTACCCTATACAATTGTGTAGTGTGGGAACAATTCAGGTCCTACGCCATTCTGAGGGCCAGGGCCACACAACTCGTGAGCAAACCTAAATGAGACCATCTGGATGCAGGCGGCGTTTGTGCAGAAGATGGACCAAGGTGGAATGACAGCATGCTGGGGCGCAAGGAAAACAGACGAGCACTGCTGCCGCCTTCCAACATACGCTTGATGCGCGGACCTGACGCGAAATGATTTGGATTCCCAGGGTACGCCAAGAGGACATGCCACAGGTGAGATGATGGGGTACACACAGGGTCGTGGCGATCCAAGATCGCACTACGGGTATCAAGGTAGGAAAAAAAGTGGCTCCTTCTGTGTCATTCTTGACCCCTGTCCTTGACAGGGGAAGAAGCTATGTTATGTTCTGAGAGTGTATTTAGACTCCGAGGCTATCTCGTACTGTTGCAGCACTGTGGCAGCTTCGTCAACAACCTTTTTTTGGATTCCCAGGGTAAGTGTGCAATATGGAGCATCACACAAACGCTTTGCTGGCCGGTTCTGATGGTACTGAGGAAGGGGGAACGGGTGTGCAGGTCAGGCGGCCGGATTATGCAGACAAGATCTCGTGCAATTTCACAGCACTGGCGACTCTGCATCTGCACGTTCCACAGATGCGCCATGGTGTAGAGCCCCGCCCTCGGATGTTCCGTCGGCCTACAGCAGCTTCTCCACCTTCTCCATCGTGTTGCCGAGCTCCATTTACGCAGCCATGACAGGCAGTGTCCCACGGGTGGTGTGCCTCCCCACAGACCCCTCTCTGCGCAAATACCATGGGGTGATAGAGGCTGCAGGCTATGAGTTCGAGTTCTACATCCAGCAGGACCCTAAGGCACAGCGTGCAGTGCTGCAGTGCAACCCCCATCTGCAGGTCTGTGGGTGCTGGCGTGTGGTTAGAGAAGGGGACCCCTTTTCGTTTCTCAGTTGTAATGAGCACAGGACAAAGGATTGCAGACCAGCACTCAACCAATGGTGGCGTGTGGTAGCCCCCCCCCCCCCGCCCCCACCATGCAAGTGCAAGGTTACGTCTAACCGGCGTCTGTGGGAGGGGGATGAGCTGACCCAGACAGCCCAAGAAACATTCGATAGCCGCCGGGGCCTTTCAAGCCGCTTTGGGCCTGTTTTTACTCATTTTGGCCCCCCAGTCCTGGGGGACTGTCACAAGGCCATGGTGGCGGGCCATGAGGAACGGATACTGAGCTCACATATACCCCCATGACACAGGCATATGGTCATAGCCACGAATCTCAGTTCATTGTTTTGACTTGCTGCACTGCAGCACAAACCAGGTCAGTGACGAATGTTGCCTTGAGTTCACCGTACACTACGTGTTGACCGACTTTGATCCCTTTTTTGTTCCACAATGCCCTCTTCTCCAGCTCCGGCTACAAACAGTTTATTTGAGCATCGCATATGTTCACATGCCACAGCTCAGTTCCAGTGGTCTGGGCGTCTGTTTGGGTGATTCTGAGAGGGGGAGCCCCCAAAAATGCAATAATGGATGCCTCCAGCCCCACTCCCGCCCCTACAAAGAATGTGGTTCGTATTGCGAGGGCAGCAAGGCAAATAGTTTATGAACAGAGGACAGCTGGTTTGAATGGAACTGAATAAGTCTGGCACGAGGCCAGGATCATGCAGGTTGTTTCAAAACCTGACGCCATGGCCAAAAGATACCTTCGATGAGCCTCCCCCTCCCAGTCGAAATCCGACTCCAATCGGTCGGGGGGATCGTGTGTCACGAGTGACTCGGATGATGAATTTCCTGATGCCTGGCCCAAACAACCCCGTCTATGCTAATCGGGGCCAGTGGGGGCAGAATGGAGGTAACCCAAGTCGGCCCAAGAAACATTCGATAGCCAGATGGCGAACTCAAGGCAACATTCGGTATCGATTTGGAACAGTGTGGGCAATGACCTGTGGCCTGTAAAGCGGGGGTCATATGGTAGCCAAGTATCCGTGCTTCATTCCCAGTCGAAATCCGAGATTTGGCCCTGCTGGGAGACAAAATGCCAGGCGCCAGCCCCTAAAGCCATGATGCCAGCGGGTGGGGCAGTCCCAAAATGGGGACATCATGACCAGGCTCGCATTTGTTGAACCCGCCCAACCCATCCCAATGGCTGGACAACCAACCCACCCATCCACAAGTGGAGGATTCCCTCCCCAAAAGATGAACAAATAACGGGGGAGGGAAAATGAGGAACAGGCGAAATTTGGAATAGCAAAATTTGGCGTTACAACAGTATGCCAAATTATGCCGTGGTATTTGAAGGTTGGAAACCATTTTTCTAGGTGTCATTTTTAAAGCCCTGGGCATGCGCAATCCCACTGTGCCATGCCAAATTTGGAATGGCGAAATTTGGTGCAGTGAAAATTTGGCACCAATCATTAAGTACCACTGCAACATTTGGTACAAAATTCAGATTGTGGCGCAACAACAAGCATAGACCGCGGACGGTGGTTGTTATTTCCTGTGGGCCTTTTGGTTGCTGTTTATGTTTATTTCTTGGAGGCTTCTGGATGGTTGCTGTTGGTTGCTGTGGCAACATATTGCAGTGGTTCCAACCAGCCTGCCAAAGGGTCCCTGTAGAGCAAAGTGCGCGGTTCCGAATCCCCCCCCCCCTCCGGTACATACACCCGGAAGTACCAACCGGCATTCTCACTCAGCCTTGATGGCACCCCCCCACCCCACCCCACCACTGACGGAGAGCAACCAATGTGACCTGCTGCTCGTTTGCATCCCGTCCTGTGTTCTTTCACCTCAGTGCCACCTGCCTTCCCTTTGCCATTTGGCAATTTGGCCAATGTGCCATGGGTACACGGGTTTGCGTGCTGTTTGGCAGGCGGCACTCTGCAACCGGCAGGGCCAGCGGGAGCGCCGAGCGCCACGCGGTGCCTTGCAGCTCGTTTCCACTTCGTGCATTGCTTCGGACCCCCTTGTGTTTTGGCAGGAGATCATGAAGGGGCATGAGCATGCCATTCAGCAGCGGCTGGCGCAGTGCCCCCGCATCGACCACTTCACCGCCGAGCTGCATGCCATCGTGCAGCGGCTCGTGGGGCAGCTGCCTGTGCGGCCCGCACTGCCCGCCGTGGACTATTACACACGCGTGGTCCATGACATTGAGCAGGTTGTTGGAGGACGGGTCTCTTGTTCTGCTTTGCTGACCCGCCATCTGTTGTCTGCACATGGGCTGCGCCCATTCCCCACCCCACCCACCCCCCCACCCCCTTGTCCAAGCAACGCCAGCTGGACCCTCTATTCCTCCCATACCTACAGCTGGCTCCCATTCCACTGTCCAAGCCGACCTTTCTGCAGGGGAGCCTCAAGTGTTACTCGGTGGTGCGGAGAGGGGGGGGGGTGACGGCGCCACCCCCCTTGCATGATCTGCCTAACCTGCCGATATGGCACTCGGTTTTCTTTCGGAATTCCCACTGGCTTACATATGTATCCCCCGCGCTACTGAAGAGCGGGGTGCTGCGTTGGGTGGACCTGATCGAGCGTAGGTCCATACCACAGCAGTTACATAGCAAGCTGGCGCCCACATGGCGGTCCGTCTATACCGAGTCGGCGCGAGCGGTAGTGGCCATGTATCGAGCGACCTATGAGCCGCCACAGGCTCCGCCTCTAGAGCAGTGGGGAGTGCAGTGGACCAAACAGCGCATGCTGCTTTTTTTGCAACAGCGCACGCGCCCCAAGGCGCGACAGCCACCAGACGTGTGGCGCGTTTACAACAAACTACATCTCCCAAAATGGGACTTGGATTTCATAAAGCGGGTACTCTGGCGCAAGCTGCCAGTAGGAGTGCGACAAGAACGACTGGGGGGGAATTTGTGCCCGATGGACGGGAGGGTGGAAGACCATCGGCATGTGCTGAAGAACTGCTACTTCTCGGGATTCATGTTTGATACGGTACGCAAGGCCTTTGGCCTGGTACAGCGGGAGGGGGGGGCACTGGAACCGAGTCGCCTCCTGCTGGACGAGCCTCTGTTGTCCCTCCAAAGCACGCAAGGCCTGGTGCTATGGGCAGGCTTGCGGGCACAGTGGCGGTTGCGCTGTGAGGTTAAATATCAGCGGCAACAGGTGTCCCTGCATGACTTTGTGGCGCTGTGGGTGGCGGGGCTGGAGAGTTGGCGCAGTGAGCGTAACATGTCATGCAGTAGATCGGATCTGCAGCACCTCATCGCACAGTTGCAGGCGTGGGGGGAGTCCCGGACGATGTTTTGGAAGGCGCCTCAGGCACCCACAACAGCCCACGTGCCATCCACGCAGCTCGATCCGCTTCAAAAGAAGGAGGCAAAGTGGGGGGGGTACAAGGCGACACTGCTGAAGGAGCTGGGGGACATGCAGGCACAAGGGTGGGAGGTGGTGTATACCGATGGGTCAGCAAAGCGGGTAAGGGGATGGATGCAGGCAGGGTATGGGGTGTGGTTTGGGGAGGGCTCATCCCGCAACTGTCATGCCTGTGTCCCGGCACACGAGCGCCAGAGCATCAGTCGGGGGGAGTTGAGAGGAGTCCTGCGAGCGCTCCAGGACCGGCGACCAGGGGAACGCATGGTAGTGGTGTTGGACTCCGAGTACGTGTATAAAGGGGTAGTGGAGTGGTCGCCCAAGTGGCGCCGACATGCCTGGCGCTGCGCAACAGGGGAGGTGGGGCATCGGGACCTGTGGGAGGCAATCCTGTGGCTGCGGGAGTCCGCGGGTGGGGACGTACAACTGCGATGGGTACCCTCACATTTGGCGGTGCCGGGGAACGAGGCGGCAGATGCGCTCGCGGAGAGGGGGAGAGAACTACACCCAAACAATCTGTTGCCGCTATCCAAGCGACGCAGGGTCGCGGAGTGGGACGAGCTGGGGTTGGAACCAATGGTAGAAACCGAGCCACTATCCGATCCGGACACAGGGGAGGATTCGGGGGCGGGGACGTCGGAAGACGAAGAGGTGTTGTCCGTGTCATCAGCAGAGCTGTCCGGGGGCGGATTCTCCACTGATGTCAGTGATCGGGCACGGGAGAGGACGCAGGAGTTTGGCAACATGGGGGTGTGGGACACAGATTACAGTACGGATGTTAGTGACAGCCGGAAGCGTAAGGGCAGGAGGGTAATCAAGACTTCCTGATACGTGGCCTAAAGGCACGTGCCTGACCATAAACTAACCGGAGGTGGCGCCAGAGGCGCCTTTCTGGACCGATGGGACAATGTGTGGTGGCGCCTGACGGCGCCTTGCTGGACACCACGAACAATGTGTGTCGCGGCTCCGCCGCGTGATACTTGCTGATTCAGGGCATAGGTCTGTCGGTGGGGACCTATTGCTGAACTTTCCACTGTTCTATGGCCAAGCAACGCCGATGACAGCGGGGAAGTAGCACGGACATTATCGGGGGGTTCAGCACAGATGTGAGTGCCACCTGCAAGAGACAGCGCAGGGAGGGGCGCCAGGGAGCCAAACCCTGACCTGTGACCGGAGCGGAGGGAGCGTCAGTGACGATCTCAGGCACAGCAGGACAATCTGTGTGGGCGCCTCACGGCGCCTTGCTGGGCGGTGTGGGCAGGTCGTGTGGGCACCTGGCGGCTCCTTGCTGGTATGCACGGACAATGTGTGTCGCGACTTCACCGCGTGATCCATGCAGTACACCTCGTATGAGGGCATAGGTCTGTCGGTGGGGACCTGTCGCTGGACTTTCCACTGTTTTATGGCCAAGCAACGCCTATGTCCAAGCAACACTAGGACTTGGTTCCGTCAATTTTTGCACCGCTGATTTTGGCGGTGCGTTTTTCAATTCGTTCCACTGTGTGCCATGTGTGCCTCCTGAAGCCTTGGTTTTGAGAGGCACGAAGTTCATATTTTGTGTCAAGGTGCCTCTGTTGGCCAAGAGGGCATTTGTAGCGTGTTTTGCCTCTTGGTTTTCATAATAGTACATCATGTCTACACGGGTATCACGCAAGTTGCGGCATGTGTCCCTGTCCCTAGTCCACCTGTCCCTTATCCAAACCCTTGTCCAAGCAACACTCGGCGTTGGTTCCGTCAATTTCTGGTCATTTACCGTTGCTTGGACAAGGGGTGGAGCATCACCAAGGGCCCACACCCCAACACCAACACGGCGCCCACCACACGCGCAACAACCAAGGCCATACTTACACAAAGCATAGAAGGGATGCTTCCCTAATGCACTCCCGGGAGCCATCACCATCCCGACCACGCCGGGAGGAGAAGGCAACCCAAACCTAAGTAAGGGGGTCGTCCCTTTGGGGGGTTTGGCAGCCGGCTCCGCGGTTGTCCGTTAGGCAGCGACCTAAAACATGTACCGCCCGCGAGTAGCTAAGTTCTGTCACCAGGGCCTAGTGCAGGGGCCTTGGGCACGCTTATGAGACACAGCGTCCAAACCATTGGTGGTCACTACACACGACCAACCAGGGGGTGGACTCACACGAGTCCCTAGCTCTGAGGCGTGGACAGCCCGGAGTGAAGTTCTCAAACGGGGAGTCCCTCAGCGGCCCAGAATGCAAAAGAGTAACAACACATCACATTCACTCCAGAACAACCCCAACAAACACCAGTGATAGGTCAGTTTGTAGATTTGGAGACATGTGCAAAAGTGCCCGGTGCTCCCGGTACCACACAACTGCAAGTGGGACAACCCGACAGCCACAATGGGAGGTAGGGAGCGACATGCTCCCCCCCCCCCCCCCCGGCGCCGCACACGAGCAGTGGTGAGTGTGCCAGCAGAAAAAGAAAGAGCCCGAAATTGGGAGGAACGCAAGCAGCAAAGCAATTGGGCACAGAGCTGCCCCACACACAGAGCCGCCCCACACACGGCAGTGAGACGAGCCCCAACAGGACACACAACAATACACAAGGGAACCATGAGGTGCGAGCACTGCAGCAACCACCAAATGCGGTGCACGCTGAGCGAGCCATCAACAACCCCCCCACTTTCTGAGTGTCTATTTTTTTTCGGTGACTTTTTGTCCATGCTTGCCCGGGCCGCTGGGCCTTGACAAACTGCCGCCGACGCCACCTCCTTGTCCCCTGACCGCATGAGTGTCCGGGACACCCAGGCCCGTCTGGCCACGCCAGGCGACGAGGTCATCGTTCCTGCCGACGCCGGTCAATTGGCGTGTTTGGCAGCCATCGATGACGCCGACTATATCATTCAGGACGAAGTGGTGCTGAAGAGTGGAGTTCCAGAGGCTGCCTCCCTGTCGTACGACCTCTTCAAAGACTGCGACTCGTCTGAAAAACTTGCTGCCGTCCTTTACGGCAGTCGCCCCAATGTTGTGCTCGTAGAGGAAATGACTGAGTATGACAGAATCCAACATGCAATTAAGAGACTACTTGCTGATTTGCCCATGCTGGGCCGTTTTGTTGCAATCCTGCTTGAACCTGTCAGCGATGATGATGGCAGGCCATCATTCCTCAATCGGGCACTCGCCCTCAACTCGAACTTACCTTTCGGTTGCGAAAAGCTGCAAATGGCGGATAGGTCCCTCATGCACATGCGCACACATGATCGATTTGATGTCTGGATTGCAAGCAGCACAAGGGACTCCAGAAGCCTATCTCCGCCCCCAACGTATAAGCTTCTGCGGCTTATGACGCCTGGGGCAAAAGTTGACAAGGTGGTGTTCCACGAGCCAGACGTGCGGGATAACCAATACGCTGTGCAGGTTCCCAATGACCTAATCAACGGGCTGCTGGGGTCTATTGGCCTGAACTCTGATGAAGTCCATCTCCTCCCGGGGACAGACCCACGGAACTCAAAGCTGTTCTTCACGGAGTTGAATGAGGAACAGGTGAATACTGTGGTATCACAGTTCGGATCCAAGCCAAGGTTCCAGATCCAGCCAGTGGAATGGTATCGTGGTGCCAACCTGACCAACATGGCTGCTGTCTATGAGGTGTGGATCAAGAAGACGCACAAGGAAACATGGTCTCCCATGCTGTATGCCTCAGTTCTCGCGATGTTTTGGACAATCCCGGGCGTTCTGCAGGCACAATCGCCAGTGAAAATCCACGTGCTGGGGCCCAGCAAACTGCTGCTGGGTCTCACGGAAACTGGGCACTCACTGTTGAAGACAAGGTATCGTGAACTGGTGGCTGCCATCGGGGCCGTCTTCAAGGACCTGAGGGCAGGACACTTCCTCGATAGGGATATCATCTCCAAGCCCACAGTCCCCTCGACATGGAAGAAGGACCTTGTGGGCACAGTGTACATTCTGGATGTGGCACCGTGGTGGTACCTCTCAGACCTGACTGAGGCCCTTGCTCCCTCAGTGCACTGCCGGTACATCGCGGACCGCGTCAGATGGAGTGTTGGGGAGATGCGCACTGCCACATGGCGATTGACCGGGGAAAGTGTGACACAGCTGATTGGAAAGGTCTACCTGTCAGATTCTGGGATGCCTCCGATGTTTGTGATCTCCGAGGCGGATTACGAGGCGCGGAAAAGGCGAATCACAGATCGGCCCAGAAATATAGACGACTCGAAGACACGCAGGCAAGGTCTAATCACGGCGGAGAAATGGCCAAGGCCATGGAGTTGGATGACCAAGTCGACAAGGTCATCAGCTCCCTCAAACGCAAGCGGGACTTGAAGGAAGATGAGGCTTCGTCGTCCAATGGAGCAACACGATGACGTCAGCATCAAGCATCCCTCTGAGCAGCACGCTCAGAGTGTTGTCCCAAAATATCAATGGGTTTCAAACAAAAATAACCATGAGAAAGCGTAAGCAAAAGCGCATAGTGGCCCTAGGGTCACTGCTGCGGTCCCTGGAGGTGGATTTCTTCGCCATCCAAGAACCCCACTTCGTCACGGTGGAGGATCGTCAAGCGGGCATGCAGTGCTTGTCAAAGTACGGGTATGGCCTGGACGGACCACTTCATGAAGAAGGAAGGGGAGGAGTGGCACTGGCGTGGAAAACATCCAAGTGGACACTGCAATCAATGAAGTTCTTGTCTCCCAGGGCGTTGAAAGCCTCGCTGTCGAGTGGTCCGCTGGAGATCACCATAGTCGTGGTCCACTTCCACCACAAGCACACGCGTCGACAGTCGCAATGGAAAGACATCGCCAAGGAGTTACATGGACCAAACCTGATTTTATGTGCTGATCACAATAGTTTAGTTGTAAAACACAGGGACGCCTTCGCGCCCCCAGAGTTTGAGCATGACACGTCTTTACGTGCCAGAGACCGGGAGGTGACGACCTTGGCGAAAGCGGGCCTACAGGATGTTTGGGTGGATATTCACTGTCCAACCCTGACGGACATCAAGGACAAGGAAGCATCGTGTCCGACGGGCTTCACATACGGCTACCCCCGAGAAGGAGAGCGACTCGACCCGCAGAGGCTACGCCGTATTGACCGCATCCACACAACATCCGAATTGCTGAGCCTGGCGACCAGCGTGTACCCCATGTTTGCTGCCAACTCAGACCACAAGGCGATCCTGGCTGAATTCACACCCCCGTCTTTCGACACAGAGGACACGGTCCCCAGATTCTACTGCCCAGAGACCATCCTTCACGACCCGGAGGCAATGGAAGATCTGGAGACCTCTCTCAAGTCTATCAAGTCAACAAGGGATCAATGGTGGGAAGAGGCGCTGAGCTGCATCCAAAAGAAGGCGATCAACCATCAAAGGGAGCATAAAAACAAAAAGCAGTCGGTAGAGCTACAAGCCCTGCGGTTCCTGCGTGGCTCCACGAGAGACTGTGTCGCACCAGCGGTCTACCAATTTCTATCATCACTGGGGATTGCAGCAACAGATGCAGCAACAGCCTACACCCTCCTGGTGGGGGTGTATGAAAAGGCTCAGCGTGACAGAACGGGCATGGAAACACTGTCCAAGCTCAAGGGGGTGATCACGACCGGGGAAACCTCAGGAGATCCGAGAACGCAAAGGAACGAATTGTATCGGTTAATGCGGGAGTTGCAGGAGCGAAAGAAACTTCAACAGCTGGTATCCAGGACAGGCTCGGCGATACGGGGGGCAAAGGCGGTGGCAAAAGAGCTGGTGGACCATTGGGACAAAGTGTCCACCCCGACGGGATCCACCGAAGAAGATTGTGTGGCCTATCTGAAGTCGTTAGGAGTGGAACAGCGGCTGCGCAAGGCAGGTCGACTTCTTTTCAAGCAACTATCCCTGGACATAGTTCATGAAGGCCTTAAGAGGCTGAACAGCAACAGTTCCCCTGGATTGGATGGTTTCTCGGCAAAATTCTTCAAGAGGTTCTCGGGCATCTTCGAACCGCAAATGTATGACTCAATGAAACGCTTCCTCGAAGTGGGCAAAATGTCGGAGACATGGACCTCAGGAGTGGTGACAATGATCCCCAAGACGAAGGCGATGCAGACACCAGACTCGCTCCGACCAATTGCACTGCAAACTACAAGGCAGAAGTGGCTCACCAACATCCTCCTGATCCAGTTAGAGGATGTACTTCTCCACTGCATTCCGTCACAGCAAACAGGTTTCCTTCGACACAGAAGCATACTCCAGCATGTCTATGGGTCACGGGCACTCTGGGATGGCTTAAGTGAAGGAGCGGCGTTATCAGTAGACTTCAGAAATGCTTTCCCCACGATGTCTCACGAGATGGTGTCGGCAGCTTTGGGTCTAATGTGCATACCATTCTTGTATATCCGTCTGATTCTACACCTTTTGCGAGCACCGTATCTATACTCCGTTGGCAAAGGATACGTCCCAGGTGTTTACCACCACCCGAGGGCAGGCACACGCCAGGGGGATCCACTCTCCCCGGCGCTGTTCTCCCTGGTGGCGTCCTTTGTGATTTTCCCACTACAAGACCTGGGTCCAGTACTGACTGTCATGATGTATGCAGACGACCTCATCATTTTCTTTGATGGAAGAGCCAACCCACAGCTGTTGAAAAGGGTATGGGAAGTGGTTTCACGTTTTGGACAGTTTTCGGGGTTGAAGGTCAACCTGAACAAAACGGCAGCGATAGTTCGCAACTGTGGGGGAATGGAGTGGGCGAGGTGCTTTCGGGACATTGGAGTGGACGTCAAAAACTTCGTCAAGTATCTGGGTGTACGCTTGGGGAATATTCGGCACCAACAAGACGACCAAGGATGGGGGCTGACGATAGAGCAGGCCTTCGCACCAGCACTGCAAGAGGCCTTCCGTCGCGCTAGGGTGGTATCCACGCTGCAACTGTCCATGAACGAACGTGCATTCATGCTGACATCATGGATTCTGCCGGTCGTGGCATGGGTATCCAAGGCATATTACGCCCCAGTCTCGGTGATCAGACAACTGAAGTTGGTGTATCACGTGACTATGGGTACCAACAGCTGGGGAATCACCCTACCAATCCTCTCACGACCAAGAACGCAAGGGGGACTGGCACTACCAGAACCAGAACTGTTTCTTATGCACCAGGCAGCGGCTCCGTTCGTCAGCCTGTTGGGAGAGCCTCACAAATTCCCTGACAAGGCAGTGGAGACCTTCTATGCATGGGCAACAGCCATAGGGTTCACACCATCCAAGGACAACCTTCCATATATTCAACTGGGCATGGTCCGAACGGCAGATCTCACATTTCTGGGATGGTCGGCGAAGGCACACTCCAACATTCAGCGAGTGGCCCCGCAGGTGGCCCCCCCGGCAAACCGGGACCGCCTGCCGTTGTGGCACTCTGTGTATTTCCGAAATGAGTTCCGCTGCTCCTACTACAACACGAAATTGATCCGGCAAGGGGTGCTGACGTGGGGTCAACTCCAAACCTTGGAGGACGTCAGATTGTTCAATGCACTGCCTCGGACATGGAAAGGGGTCTACAATCATGGCGGACGACTCCTCAACAAAGTCCCGTCACAAGGGGGGTTTGATACCCCCGCAGTCCATACCCAAAACTGGACCAGGGCATGGCTGCTCCAGTTCTACGCCTCTCAGCCAGGCGTCCGAGACCCGCAAACACCGGAGGTATGGGAACATTTGGCACAGGCACAGCTACCACCGAGGGTTCAAGACTTTGCGCGAAAGGCGCTGTGGCACAAACTGACCGTACATGCAAGAGTCTACAAGAGGTCAGGCACTGACAAGTGCCCGGTGTGCTCACAAAAGGAGACGGTTAAACACGCGATGGTCGAGTGCCCCATGTTCAAAGCGGCGGCGGCGGTAATACAGCATTACTATGGCCAGGTGGCAACTGATAACGGGACATCCACAGTTCGTGATATGATGGAGTCTGACGCCCAAGAATGGTTGCTGAAAACGAACCAAGGCTGGGCGATGTGGTCAGCAAGAAGTGCCCACTGGCGATATCGATGCGAAGTCACGGCAGGAGCGTCGCCGGTGTTCACGTCATACCTAACAACATGGCTAAGGGAGCTATGTGAGTGGGTGGGATTTTACACAGGGGAGCGCAGGGAACAATGGAAAGGCTTTCAAAAATCACTGGAACAACTTCGAGACACTGGAGTGCAGCCGCGACAAGGGGAAGTGCAAGTACATGGGGGACTGAATGCATGGTGGCAAACACACACGGAGTGCTTCACCCAAGAAAAATCAGCCGACAACCATAGTTGGCAAAGGGCAACGGAACCACGTCCGAAGCGCCCGAGGCAGGCAGGCCCGGGAGTGCTACAAGGAGTGCAAGATCTGATTGCAGAACTGGTGGAGAAGGGCTACAGGATAGTGTACACTGATGGATCGTCGAAGCGACTAAGCCACAAGGACATGCGCAGGGCCGGGGGATTTGGCGTGTTCGCGGCGGAAGACGACCAAGGACCAGAGGTGCGCTTCTGTGGCTACGTACCAACACATCACAGGCAAACAAACAACGGAGCACAGCTTTGGGCAGCCGTGGAAGCCTTACAGGGATTCTGGGTGCCAAAACTGGCAATCCTCACCGACTCGCAATACCTGCAGCTGGGAGCGACTGGCAGGGCCCAACACTGGAAGTCAAAGGGATGGACAACCACATCTGGAAAGCTGCAAGTCCACGTCCCAGTCTGGGAATTGCTGCTCCAGGAAATGGCGACACCGGGAAGAGAAGTCAGGTGGGAACATGTCCCAGCACATGTCAACGTGCAGGGAAATGAGATGGCGAATGGATTGGCCATGGAAGGCATGTGTTCAAGCCCACTGTGGTCACAGCATGTTGCACCAAAATCATCATCAGGGTCAGAGTCCACGGTAGGTTTGAGGGGAGGGTCGGGATCAGAGTCAGAGGGCACAAGGGCACTCTGGTCATCCTTGGGTATGGTACCCATGGACAGTGATGAACTGACAGGGGAAGCATCCGGGGAGCCAGCGCCACGTGAGATGGGACCGTACTCCTCAAGCAGTACAGAAAGTGAGGAAATGAGGACAGGACACACACACCAGGGAGTGCTGTCGAGTGCACTGTCAGCAGCAGACACACTGTCCTTCAGCACTGATGTGAGTGACACCAGGCGACAGCGCAAGAAGCGAAAGCTCAGGAAACGCAGGAACCCAGGACAGGGTCGATAATGACAGAGCCAGTAGCCCTTGCACAATGGTGCAGACATCTCACAGGCACCAAGCACAACAATGCATGTCTGAAAAATCTGTGTTCTGACGCAGAGTTTGCATCACATGAACTGCGTTTTGTCGCAGTAGAGTTTGCATCACATGAGCTGCGTTCTGTCGCAGTGAGCAGCAACACGCAAAGGAGAACTCCAAGCAGCTGAACGCCGCGTCCTGTCGCGGACAGGCACCCAGGCGTTATGCCGTCTGGAAGGACACAGCAGGAGAAGGGATCTCACCAGCAGCGGTATGGCCCATACACACACATCCAGCCAACCCCAAAGAAGGCCAAGCCTCAGCAAGAACGCCAGCGTTTCAAGGTGCAAGCACTGAGTCAGCTGCACGCCATTGCGAACGAAGGACTGCAAGCAGTTGAAGCAGAGCTGACCACAATGGCCTGGGCCCGCAACCAGCAGATCTGGCTCCGACTGGACCAACCACATGACACCAGGATGCATTGTGAGATTGTGGACAACCATGGGGAACCACTGCTGATGAGCAATCAGGAGCTCTACTCGGTGATGGTCCAGATCAACTGGACCCTGAAGACCCAGGCTCTGGCGAACATGCAGGTCCAATGGCGACCCAAAAGTGCAGGCAAGTGGCACCCGTTCCAGTGGGAGGCGATCCTCCACTGTCCGACGGCAGAAGGGCACAGAGCGGTGCCCTCCTCGGTAAGCAGAACTGGAGATTGCATGCATGTGTGGCTGGCAGGCCGAGCGGACCTCTTGCGATTGTTCCAAAGAACGCTCTTCAGACAGGCGGACCCGGTACCCGGGGACGCTGTGCGGTTCCTCTACACGCTGCTGAACACACCCCCATGCGAAAGAAGATACGCATGACAGGGGGATACACAAAGGAGAAGAAGAGTGGAGCGCATGGTGCCATGGTGCAGATACCCCATCGTCGTGGCTCAGTGGATACACCACACCTCTTCTGTCCCGTGGAGGATGGTTCGAACCCCGGGGGGGATTGCGATGCACCGAACAACCCGAACCCCCTTTTTTGGGCGCGAGAGAGAGGGAGAGAGAAACAGAGAGAGAGGGACAGAGAAACAGAGAGAGAGAGAGAGGGTAGAGCACAGTGGGAAAGGAACAGAGAGGTGCAACATGAGAGAAAGAGCAGGGGAGAGCAAGAGAGATTGGGAGGGAGAGAGTAGGAGAGAGACCCGCAGAGCAAGAGACCGGGGCTAACCGGCGCAAAGGGAGGTGGTGGGTTCGAGCTGACCAGGGTGGGTTCGAGCCGACCAGGGTAAAAGGGACGCCACGGCGGCACGGAACAGTCAAGAAATGAAAAAGCAGGGCGCCGTAGCGCCCCTGAGCCACAGGCTCGACACGTTGTCACGTGTTGAACAGCCGATACATGACTGGGGCTGCGAGAGTGCGGCCCATGTGAGGATGACGGAAGCAAGTAGGCATGAAGTGTGGGCAGCATGCGCATGCATGGTGTGGAGCTGAAGTGGTAGGTGCCACACGCAAAACAGCAATGATCTGTTGAGTTGCCTGACAGTCGGAGCACATGCTGAAATGCTGCGACGCCTTTGCGCCAACCAAGGCGCCTTTGCGCCCCTGAGGATCGAGTATGACACGTCCTAACAAGCCAGAGAGCAAGTGCATGACAGGGGCACGACCTGTAGGGCAAGGGTTAGAGACTAACCGGCGCTGTGGGTGGGTGGTGGGTGCGAGCTGACCTCAATGTCCAGAGTACCAGTGCCAATGCACAGCCAGCAACCACCTGGTGTGATACAGAACTGGTCTACGCTGCAGTGCAGCAAGCAAAACACTGAACAATGTGGTTATGACCATGCGCCTGTGACACGGGGGCGTATGCGAGCCCAGTTTCCGTTGCCTCATGGCCCCCCTCCCCCTACAAGGTGCTCCCACCATCTCCGCCTCTTTTTCCGGAGGTTCAATGTAAAGCTTATGTCCCAAATGCTGGTATGCCCCCTCACCCTGACGTTGGTGGAGGCAGCACTAGCATCCCTGAATCAAACGTCCTCACCCGTAATAGACGGCTTCCCCTGCGCGGTCTACTCCAAATTTCAATCACATTTTTCACCCCGAATGCTTCAGATTACACAACGCACAGTTGATGAGGGAAAGCTCAATCCTGAGTGGGCTGAGGCCCTTGTGAACCTCATCCCCAAGGGCAGGGGAATAGTCCAAGTCGCAGACTACCGCCCCTTGGTGCTGCAAAACACAGCGCACAAGTGGATTGGCAGCAATTGTCGCCCTACAGATCCAAGACCTTGTCTCCGCACTCACCCCTTCAGAACAGAAAGGTTTCATTAAAGGGTGGTCAATTTTCGAACATCTCTGGCATTGTTTTGGTGATTGGCAGACTGTCACTGAAGGCATTTTCTGCCCTGTTGATTTTCGAAAAGCTTTTGACTCCATCACACACACATATGCTAGGTCCTTTCTGCAGCTTCTTTGCCTTCCAAATGCCATGATAGACCTTATTCCTAATCTTTTTCAGGCTCCCATTGTGCTGCTGATCCAGGGACAGGTGTGTAAGGACAAATGCTTCTACCCCCCGGTCGGGCGTCTAGCAAGGGTGCCAACTCTCCCCCACACTTTTTGCAATTATGATATCACCTCCGGCTTTCAAGCTACATGAGGCCTCTCCGGTTATCATGGTACTACTGTATGCTGATGATCTTCTGATCATCATTAAGTGTCCTCCCGCCGAGGCGGTGGTTGTTATCCTACTGGCTATGCGGGTGTTACAACTGTTCACTGACCATTCAGGTCTTCACATCAATCATTCCAAGTCGGCGCTCCTGCTTAAAGGGGTGTGGACAAATGTGCAAGTTTCCCAGCTAATTCCCACAAAGCTACCAATTGTTTTCGGCCATGTCAATGAGGATACATTGTATGAGCCCGCGTTGCAGAAAGCCCTGGGGCGTGCTTTCGCCATGCAGTCTTGGGCTCTCTCTTTTCCTGAGCGAGTCATGCTCCTCAAACTGTGGATACTACCACTGTTGGTCTTCCTAGCCAGGGTGGTCTTTCCCACAGACAATGTCATTAACACACTCAAGATAGTGTATAATGTGGCCCTGCGCCTCACGTCATGGGATCTCACCCACAACATCCTGGCCCTTCCCAGAAATGAAGGAGGCTACCCGCTCCCGCAGCCAAAAACTTTCCTGTATAGGCAACACTCCACTGTTTTTGTGCAGTATGTCAAGGACCCGCTACCACTCCTTGCATCGGTCACTGCCAGTTTTAAACGTTTCGCACTCCTTCATGGGATGTCGCTGCGAAAGGCAGACCTACCCTTTTTCCAGATGGGCAGCAATGTAGTTTGGCGAACCATGCCATATGTTGCGTGGAGTTGTCTACATCCAGCCCCCCCGAATCAAGGCAGACAGTGGACGTGTGGGCGACACTGGCCCGGGCGGGCCTGCCCACACAACTGCACGATTTCGTACACACGGCTCTTTGGAAAAAGCTTCAGACGGGGGAACGCCAACAAGCTTGGAAACCTTTTGATACACATTGCCCCATTGATCACTCCTTGGAAACAATCGCACACTGCATGCACGAATGCACCTTTTTCAAACATGCCTTCAAGATCATCCAATAATGCTTCAAGGTGGACATTTCACATATTTTCCTACGGACACGACGACCACACTCACTACACCCGCTGGTGTTTTGGCCTGGTCCGCAGTCCACACAAACTGGATCATACGATGTGCCATCAAAAAACAACAAGCCACGGCGCCGCCGTGGACGGCGTTTTTGACCAAATGGTGCTCGTACCTGGCCAAATGGACCACAAACGCACACAGGTTCATCGGTGATGATGACCTGACACTATTCATTCACACCTTGGAGGTTTACATTGAAAAGCACTACCTACCACCGGTCACACTTTCCAGTGCCCCCCCCCTGCACCTCCCCCCACGGTGGCGCAATTACGCTCCACGAACCGACATTTGCGTTAGCTGCAGAGAGCGGAGGAATTGTACACGGAGCTCGCCGAGCTCCGGGCACAGGGATACCTGCTCATTTTCACCGACGGCTCCTCGGAAGATGAGCCCGGAGTCGGTCGTATCGCTGGATACGGTATTGCCACGGAAAGTGGCGTTTGAGTGACCAACTACATGCCACTGCATCTCAGCCAAACCAATAATGCGGCAGAGCTCTACGCGGCTGTCCTAGCACTACAAATTGTACCAAACACCAAAATAACCATTTGCACATACTCTGAGTATGTCCTACTCGGTGCCCAGGGGGCGGCCAAAAGGTGGCAATGCCGAGGCTGGAGGGGATCGAGCGGCAAAGTGTCCTGTGTTGATCTCTGGCAAACTCTCCTGCCAGAGTTATCCAACCCCGACAGGGAAATCCTCTGGGTCAAGGTGCCGTTACACGTCGACGTCCCCGGCAATGAGGAGGCTGACAGACTCTCAAGAGTGGGACGCATGTCCCACCCCCTTTTTCCTACAAAGGCCACACGGGCACTGCAAGTCATTACCACACCCGCCACCCCTAAAGTGAAAAAGGCCAAACATAAACCCCTCCCTGAGGCTCCCCACACGCCACTACTACCCAAAATCCTAGATTTTTCTTTCTTTGCCATTCTATCTCCCGAGCCGGCCCTAGTGCCGTGCGACAACACGCATGAATTGTGGAACGCTCTGGGCATGCAGCCCATGCCTGGGTCCCCGCGTGACAGTGTCCATAGTGACTGTAGCTGCTCTACAGACTGCTCGTGTGAACTTCACACTGACGGGCACAATGGGCCCACTTAAACCATAGGGGCTGGGCCTACGGCCCCCTCCCAGCACTACTTGTGAACACATGACTTTTCCTGGACTTGCTTCGGCTGTCCTTCCTGCCCTGGCAGCCACACGTTGGTGACAAGCCCTGATTTGCTATCTGTTTGCCCCCCCCCCCCCCCCCGAGGGATCGATCCGCTAGATTTGTAACACTTTCACGCTATACAACGCAAAAGGCATGGATGGTCTAGTGGTATGCGCCATGGGCTGGCGCTCGTCGTCGTCGGGGGTTTGAGCCCCGGTTCGTCCGTCCGTCCAGGGGCCCGTTGGCGGTGGATGGGTGGCGTGTCTCGTCCTCGTAGTTTTTGCCAACACTGTTTATGACATGGCGTTACAGTTAGAAAATAAGGCACCAGGCACCACACACCTGCAGCAGCGCGCCCCGCCACCGGCACCACCGCCCGACGGGAGCCGCATCTACTCCTCGTATTCCCCTCTTGGGGATTCGAACCGGCGTCTTCAGGGCAGCGGCCGGCTGCACAGCCGCTGCAGTACGTAGCCAAAAACCTATCCTTTGGGCCGACAGCCCTCAGCAAGCTACAGCCAGCAATGCTGCCAGCAATCCACAGTGCCAGCCATACACAGCAATCCCCCCTTTTTGAGCTTACACACCACACACGACATAGACTAGGACTCAGCAACTGTATGGCCGAATGAGTGCCGGGGTTTCACCGACAGAAACTGGGTAGGATGGTAGTTATATGCATGTAGACAGCGAGTATATTGTAGGGTTGTTGTCTCACCATGGCGCCCGCAACTAAATCGTTTTGTTTTGGTTTTCTACCTCAGGCCCATATAACTATGAGTCGCTTTTCTGTTCATAGATGTATGCATCCTGTACATAGCATCTCAAAGACTTTCGAACTGTTGTAGTGGAATCATGATTGCGTCCTGCAAGGTGCCCACGCACTCCACAAGGGCAGGGGCTGTGCCCCGCGCGCCGGGAGGTGCCCGCCACGGGGGTGGCAATAGGGCTGTGACCAGCCAACCGCGCACGGGACAGTCCACCTAGTACGGAGATGTGAAATCCTCGTACGGGGGGGGCAGGTGGGTGGGACAAGAGTTGGTGCGCGAAAGGGGCACCCAGGAGCGCCAACAGACAGGGGGAGGAGCAACATAGACACACGGAACGCGGGAGCCACACCAAGAGGGGCAAGGGCGAGCATAGCAGACAAGGAGGAGGGGCACAGCAAGGCAGGAGAGGCAACCAGAACAGCGGGAACAGGGAACTAGAATGGAGGGGATGGGAGAGCGTGCGCATGGGAGGCAGCGACAAAAAAAGGGGATGGCTTGGCCAGCCAGCCCCGTCGCTACCGGGTGCCAGGGCAACCCCTGCTCAACCAGCATCAGGTGGGGGGCTACACTGCAACTTTGGCAGTTGCCTCTTCTCTGTCCCTCTGGAGCTGTTAGGACGAAAAGAATCTGGTCTCCATTATGTGAACCGGTGTATCAAAATGAAAACTATCAGTTGGTGTGACTAGCCCTTGAGAACGGACTCGCCGCCCTACAGGTGGACCGAATGAAGTTCAGGTGGAATTGTTCGCGAGTGAGGAGCAACATCTGATGCAGCTGTACTGTTCACGATACCTCAACAATGCCTGTCGTTTTTACTGGAGATCAATGGAGTTGTGCTATGCTAATCCCCATTCTCCCAACTTGCCAAGGTCTTAACTAAGATCGCCCTCGAAGGAGCGAGAGAGTGGTACTGTGTACCCCCGATTGGGGTTCTACAGGGGAACACGCCTAGTAGAGGCGACTATTGGAAAGTATGACTGTGGGAAGAAGTGAACTTCCCGACGGCCCTATATATGTTCCTGAAGACTCTCAGGTGACTATGCCTGCCCCTGAATGGGGTAGTTTCCTGTCCATCGTTGATGGCTCTCTGAATCCCGTACCTGTGAGTGACCTTGACCAGGAAGTGCTCAAGGAGTTGATGGCCGAAAAGCGTGGCCTTACCCTTCGGAACCTCAAGAAGAGATCCGATTACCCCTCAATCACCACTACGAGCGCCGAGAGCTACGATGAATTAGAGACTCCTGCTGTCTCCCTTCCTTTGGCTGATGCTGACGACTGCCTAAGCAAGATCGCCAGCGCGACGCCACCGGTCTACCCGGAGGTGATGACCCTCAAACACAGTGCCTTCCTAGCAAACTACTGATGGAAGTTATGGACCTTGACTCCACCAGTGTTGGGTCTCAGGACCACACTGTTCTTTCTATGTGGGCCTCTAATGGCCCTATAGGTGCAGCCCAGATGGGCTGTTTGCGCAGCAGGAGCGGGAGCCCATCAGGGGCAGACCAGCCGTGAGGGGGAAAAGGACATATGGTGGACGGCCTGGGCAACGCGTGGAGGAACAGGGCACCTGGGCCTCACGCACACAGAAACACAGCAAGGCAGGCTATGGACGGCCTGTGGACAGAGGCGCGTGGACAGCAAAAACAGTCAAACGACCCCGGCAACAACCAGCACATCCTCAATACGCCAACTATTGGGCGCCGCTGACGCGCAAACGGCACACCATGCCACATTCAGCACAGCCCCGGCACACCAACCACTGGGCTCCGCGAACGCGGAAACGACACTAGCAAGAGTACCGGCCGCAGCGGTCGACAGAAAGCAGCAACCCGACGCAACATGCGAAGGGAAGAACGGGTGAATGTCCAGGGCCCCGTAAAGGAACAACGACCAGACGGAATGTCACACAGGGGGTAATTGTCCTGGGGAAGTCCAGCCCCTGGTGTGGTGTGGTGTGTGGAGGTGCTTGGGCTGTGGTGTGTGGGGCGGGGAACACGATGGAGTCCGGCGATGGCGGGAACGGGAGAAGCGTCCAAAAATGGTGCATCAGATCAATGGGGGAGAATAATCCGATGACACTGTCGGGCGTGGCACTCACCGAGTGCATGTGCAGGGGCACATCAAATATGTGGTGGACAATCGGGCTCCGCCGGCGAGGTCTGGAACACTTGCAGTGTGCGACCCTCTTTGTAGGATGTACACTGCTTTTTGATCTGGGCTGTCACTCAAAAGGGCAGTTGGAAGCTGGTGTGCCAGAACAAAAAAAAACAGTCAAAGGCTGTTGTGGTACCCCCCTTGAAATAGCTACACCCTTGTCCAAGCTACAGCGGGCGTAGGGACCGTATTAATTTGGTACCTAATTTGATTCGGCACAAGTGTAGTGCAGCCACATAAGACAGGGGTTTGGTGACAGATTTGCCAGTTTGGCCAGTAGGGGCATGGACACATTTGTTGTTAGTGCTTGCCCACTTGCACCCACATAGCTCTGATTTTGGGGATATTATTATGTATATATTTGGGCATTATATTCCCCTCTCTCGCACCACCTCCCCATGTACGTGGTACGTGCAAGCTACGGCCTTGTCCAAGCCACAGTAGGCGTAGGGACCGTATTAATTTGGTACTTTTCCGTAGCTATTACAAGGGGGGGGTATATGAAGGGCAGCAATATTGTGTGCAGCAAATCACATTGCCCTATGTCGTGAGATCAACCTGGCCGTGAGGTGGGAAAGCACCTTGGGCACTGTTGGGGGGATGGTGGTCCGGATATGCCACTGTTTTCTTGTTTTTTTTGCAAGACGCGAAAAGTCAGGGATTTCCCATTTCGTTTTAGGGTAAACCCCGGCAGGCCTGAGCTCCCCAACACCGCCCAAGTGGGAAGGGGGTGGGCTTTTGGGGGGAAGTCTGTGGGGGCTGCCTCCGCTGTCTGGGATGGGCACCGACTCAGTTTTTGGCCATTTTTGTTCAGACCATTTTGATTAAGACAAGCGCTCATGCCCTTCGCCTGCACCCCTCCTGTCCCCCAACCCCTGATCCTCTGGGCCTTCTTTTCACCTCCTGCACACACCCCACCCCCAGGCATGCCACTAGCGTCCGGCAGAGAATCTGGGTCTCGGTAGAAATCGGCCCTGTGCTGTTTGCCACTCAGTAATACTCGCCCCACTGACATGCAGTACTCAGTAGGAACCTGCTGCATCCAGTGCAGCTCAGTAAGGCCCAGACCCACCTGGTTGTGGCTGGCTTCGCAGACGCTAGTGGCAAGTCTGCCCAACCCCCCTCCGTCAATGTGCCGAAGCCTGTGGCCCTCGTGCCCGCTGCTGCTCTCCCGCAGGTGGGCTGGCACCGCATCGTGAGCGTGTCGCAGGACATGCTGCGGGTGGTGTGCAGTTTGGAGGACCACGCGGGCCGCACCCACACCGCCGAACTCCATTTGTCCTCTGAGTACCCGCTGCAGCCGCCGCGCTGCCACATCGCGCTGCCCAAGGCCCTGCAGACCGCTGTCCCCTCGGCGGACGGGGGGACGCTGCAGGCGGTGCTCGCTGCGTGCGAAGCCGCTCTCGACAAGTACCAGCCCTTCTTCGCCGCTATGGATGCGGTGGACCGCAGTGCCAAGGTCCTGCAGCCGCCCGGAGGGCGGGTCTTAACGAGTCTGTTTGCTTTCGGTTGTCCGAGGAAACGCCTTCGGGCAGTGGACTGTTGTGCAGCAGTTGGTTGATGACCAACTGCAACTGACAGCAGTTGGCGGGTAAGCAAGAGCAGTTTGTCAATATTTTGGTGTACCAGAGGGGGAGCACCTGAGGCGTCGCACACGCGGCGCTGAGATTTAGCCGTCTAGCCCGACCAAGCAGCCGTAGATTGACTGGTGGCTGGGCTGGAAGTGCTATAATTTCCCTCCGCTATTTGGACAAGGGCGAGGGGGGCGGCCTGTTCGAATCCAGGACCCCAACCGGGTGCGAAAACTGTTGGGGGTCTGGAGGAGGGGAGGGGGAGGGGGGGGGTCGGCTGTCACATCAAAAAATCTTTACAGGGGAAGGCAGTGCTCCTGAAGCCTGCGGCCGGCAGATGTTGTTGCGTCGTTGCACTTGCATGCTTTGTGGTCCAGCGCCTGTGGGTCAACCACCCCTCTTCCCCATTTGGCTGGGGGGTGGGTCGGGGTGTGCCTGGCGTTACCAACGTGCGGTTCTTAATATGTAAAAGATGAAGATGATGTGACTCGCATATTGTGACCACAATTGACAGAACAAAAAGGGACGCACGGTACATTGTCCCCCCCCCCCCTTGTGAGAGCAACGCCCTTGTCAGAGCAACAGTAGGTGCTGCTTCTGTCAAATTTTGGGATTTCAGTGTTGCTGTAAAAAGGGGGGGGGGGGGGGGCTAAGGCAGTAAATGCACCCCAATTGATCCAGTCACAGGGGGCGGCCGGGCCCAGTCCTTGTATGCGACCCCCGCCCCCCCAAGTTTTGAGAGATAGTGGTGCAGTGGCCATGGTACCTACAGCGCCGAATTTTTTTTGCATGCTTAGTTGAAGGGGGTACTGTGTGTTTGGTCCTTGTTCTGCTCTCTTTGAAGGAGGTACTATGCCTTTGGTTCTTGTTCTGCTCCCTTTGTACAGCCCAGTGACACACCATGGCAACGCCCCCCCCCCCCCAAATCCCCCCCCCGCCAAGTTTTGACAGATAGCAGGAGGGGGGGGTCGCATCAGGTCCGGTTGTAGCCGCCCCCCCCCCCCCCCCGTGGATCTAGTCCTCCCTGGTTTGGGTGGGGGGGGGTGGGTCACGTGGATCAGGCTGGGCCTGTGAGGCGCCCTGCCGCCCCCTGCCCCCCGTTGTTCAGTAATGCCCGGACTCCGACCCTGAGACCAACCAACGCCTGCGTGAAGTGGTCCACCGCACGCCGTTGTGCCCCGTAGCCTCCTGCAGACCCCGGACGATCCGCGGCGCGAGGGGAAGAGTGGGTGGCAGAGGTGGCGTTGGTCCGCTTGTTGATGTACACTGTCACGAGCATCGCTGGCGTTGATGGCAACGCAGCTGTGGCTGTTTGTTGTGCCGTGCTGCTCCTGGTCGATGGGGTTTGCGCGTGTTGCGGCTGTGTCGGTTGTGGGGGGCTTCGGTGGCGTTGGTGGTGATGCCTCTGCTGCGGTTGTAGTTGTGATGGGATTTGGCGCTGCTGGTTTTGGGTATTGGCGTGGCTATCATCATCGGCGTGGGCGGCGGGAGCAGAGGCAGTGAGAGGAACGAACGCGTGGTGCGTGCAGTGCTACGGCAGTGCGCATGGTACCCGGTGCTATGTCATGCTATGCACTATTTTTGCATTCCGTCACTGTCCCACAAGCATAAGTAGAGCTTGTGGGAGGGCAGCACAGAGTTTTGCTTAATAACTCAGCATCTCTGGGGGGGGGGGGGGGGATCTGACATCCCCCTCCCCCCCTCGGACCCCTCACCCCCCACTCCTCAAGTGATTGGGCAAATTTTTCTCCGGGCCTTCGGCCAATCAAAAAAGCCCCTGGGGTTCGAACCACGAAACGCGTCAAAACGACTGCTCCACAGGCTTGGGCACCCTGTGGGGCGCCCTCTTCGGTGTGGGCCGTGCTGAAGAGGTCTGTCTGTGCTCAACGCCCCCCCCCCCCCCACCCCTTCTGGCAGGGGTTCTGCCAGGACATTGGTGAGGAGGCAGAGCTAAGGTCTCTGTGTTGTTTTGCAAACCCCTTAGGCCACCACCTCCGTGCCCCTCTGGAAACCTGCCAAAAGTGCGTAAAATAGCAATGAAGGGCCGGCGCTTGGTGTGCATGGTGCGTTTGTTTCTCGTGGTTGTGAGCAGGCCTCAATTAGAATATTTTGTTTGGCAATGGTGTTCCCCCCCCCCCCCCAACACGCGCACGATCGGAAAAGGCCACAGACAATTGTACGCAAGATGACAAGGCACAGCGAACACGGGCAGCAGCACCAGGAAAGTCGCCTAGCAAAAGCCCGGAGCCACTGCAGTGAACTTGCTGATGAACAATGATGGGAAATGTCTATGGCGGGGACATCCAGTTCAGCCTGACCGACCATTTGAAGCCCCGCGCCCCCCACACACAACACACCCTTTAAGCTCCGAGAAAATCAGGGAACGGCTCAATTTCACTTTTTGGGGCATTGTTGGTTTTATTGTTGGTTTTTGGGTTCCACTGTCAATTGGTGTTCCCCCCGTCTGGACCCCCCGCCCCCCTCAACACCCCCTTCAAGCACAGCCCGAATCGCGGGCCCGGCGCTGCCGCTGTCGCCGTCGCTGCCAGATCCTGGAGCCGGCGGTGGCCTCCTACGCCGACACGTACCGGCGCATCGCCGTCGGCCGGCACTCCTCCGTGGCCATCACCGTGGACCCGCAGCACCCGACCGCCATCCCCGAGATCCGGTTCCTCGGCGCCGAGAGCGTGATCCGGCCGCTGAACGACAGCCTCAACCGGCACCTGCTGCAGTGGGACTTCGGGCGGTCGCTGCTGGACAACCTCCTGCACGTGCTGGGCCTGGAGGCCTTCCCGCGGCCGGAGGACCGCCGCGCCGCCGACGAGGACGCGGTGGAGTGCGGCATCTGCTACGTGTACCACTTGGACGGGGCCAGCCCCGACCGCGTGTGCGAGAACCCCAAGTGCAGCCGCCCCTTCCACAGCGCGTGCCTCGCGGAGTGGCTGCGGGCCGTGCCCGGCACGCGCCAGTCGTTCGACACGCTCTTTGGGGAGTGCGTGTACTGCCAAGAGAGCATCACCGTCAAAGTGGTGGTCAACTAGTGGACACTTGGGGGCAGCGAGGGCCGACAGACGCACCCCAGTTACGATGTAGCCCCCCCCCCCCCCTTTGTTGGGGGCATCATCCGGGCGGGGAGGGCGGGGGGTGGGGCTTGCCGCAGCCTAAGGCGGAGGCAACCCCCCCTCCTCCGGTCGCAACGGCGCCCTTCTCGGCCGAGGGTGACCCCCCGTTTTGCAAAGTTACGCCCCGATCTTTGTCGCGACCCATGGACCCTCCTCAGGCACGGGGGCTGCGTCACGTGGATCGGGCTCGGCCCCATCGGCGGGGGAGGCACAGCACGGCGTCCCGGCACAGAACCTTCCTCAACTCCCGATTCCAATACGGCCGGTCCCCACGTACCGCAACGCCCGAAGCTGACATGGGTACCAGCAGGAGTTGCCGATGTCGCCAAACAAAGTGCAGCAGTGTTTGCCATTTGCTGCCAGCGGGCCCAAGCCACTGCACTGCACTGGTGTAGTTTTTATTTCTGCTTCCGGTCTCGTACAACCCCCATCTGCCGCAATGCCACCGAAATCGGAGACGGAGGAAAGACATTGAAGTGTTTTCTGAGGGTTGCCCAACATAAGTGCAACGTCCTTCCGGCCCCATTCTCTGTCATGCAGACTGCCGCCCACTTCTACCGCCACCTCCGGTTGATGTACTGGCGGCTGCCAGAAGTCATTGGGCCGCTTTGGCTTTGGCTGGACGCATGCCACGCGTCGTCAACGCAGGGCTTCAGGTGTCCGCCTCTGCAGCGGATGACAGCGTCCGCCGTGTTCCGCGCGCAATGTTCGCCGTTGGGCGGTTTGACCGCAACCCGCGGAAGTTGCTGCTGCGCCGTGTGAGTGTGGCGCTCCGCCTGCTCCGGGGGGGGCCCTGATTCGCACGGTGGGTGTATGCGGCTCGCAGGCGGGCACTCCCCCTGCCTCTGTGGGTCCGAGGCTTGTGGCGGGTGCAAGTGGCCGATGTCAGCCGTGGAAATCAGTCGGCGTCACACCGCTGCCGCTGCCTCGGCACTCGAGATGCGTCTGGGAGCGCAGGAGACGCCGTGCCAAGGCAGTGCCGCCGCCCATGCACCACCGGCGCTTGCTTCGGAGGGTGCGCTGAGTGGTCTCTGCCGAAAGCGATGACTGACATCTCCGGACCGCTTTGCGGGAGAAACGCGGTACTGCCCGGACGGTGACGTGGCCGTGCGCGTTCCTTCGCATGCGGTCGCGCGTTCCTTGTCACGCGGTCGCCATCATGACCGGCTGTGGTGGTGGACAGGCAGTGGCTCCTCGAGCACGCCGCCCTCCGCGCACTCGACTCCCTCACACCTTTTCCAACGCCGTCCTCTTTGCCCTCGGGACGGGGGCGCGACGTCTTCTCGGAGCTCGAGGATCGGCCCCCGTTTGTGCCAGCGATCCGCCAGAGGGCACTGGTGTCGGTGTGCGGGGCGGTGGTCTGAGTTCAGGCCCTAGTGCCGTGTGCCACGAGTACCGCCGCCTGCGGACAGCACTGCGCCGTTCCTAAACGCGAGGAAAAGAAGGGACTGTGGCGATCCGTTATCCGTTTGTGGGCCAGAAAGAGCCCCCCACGGAGCCAGCGATGCCCCGCCCACCGCCTTCGCCGTCGGTTCCGCGCCCACCACCGCCGGTTATGCGTCAACCGCCCAGTGAACTACCCGCTGCAGGAGGACATCCTTCGTTGGGCGGGAGGCCCCGTGCAGCGTTGCGGTGCTGCTACGGCGCGCTGCGCAACGCTGCGGATGGTGGTATGGCGGCAGCGCATGCCCACGATGAGGGCGCTCCTGCGTGGCATCCAGGCAGCACCGCATGAGGGGCTGAGAGCCTGGCAACATGGGCCCCTCTGGAGGCAGTGGTGGGCAAGGGTTGACACAGTGATGCACCGCCCGCAGCACTGGATGCCCCGCACAGAATGATGGTGCTCTTATTGCCCTCGAGGGCTCTGGTGCCACAAGCCAAGCGCCGTGGTGAGATCGTTTCCGCTTCGGTGGTCAGGCGTTCCTCGTTGATGTGGACCAAGCGGGTGCTTTCAGAACAGGTTTTGGGGGACGCCAGGGGGTTAAAATGTTTTTCATCCAATGTTTGTACGCCCGAAATGCTCAGAAGTTTGTGGAGCAAGTCCACCTCACAGAGAATCTACCACGAGCAATGACCCCCCCCCCGCACCCAATACCCAAAATAGGGTAACAACCACATAAATACTGCCTAAAACATGCTTTACATAGCCTGGATGGTCATCATGAGTGGTCACGATATCAGAAAAAACAAGTTTCCGAAACCTGGATTTTTGAGCCTGGGGCCGAAAATTGTTTAAGCAGGTTGTGTACCAGCCCATGCACACGTTTAAGCCATTTTGGTGGAAACCGTGGTTTTGCGTCTTTCACACGGGCCATGACCGGCCATAGGCAAGGCTAGAGACGGCAACAAGCGTCCTTTTCTATCCTAGCAAACATATTTTGTCACAACATCCCCACTTGTACCCGTTAGAGTGGGTACCACGGGGTCACCAAGGTCGCCAAAAATGGCAACATAGCAAACAAGACTAAAACCTTCATGGACTGCAGAAGCACGCGTCCCACTCCGCTCCACACAAACCATATGGAGTCAAGACCCGAAAACACCTTTTCGGCTCAAAATTGGAAAAAAAAAATAAGATTCATGTTTTTTGACCCAAAAAGGGGCGGGTCGATTATTCGACATTTTTGACCCCCCCTCCCCCGCACACCCCCCTCCTTAAAATAGTGGGTTTCAAGTAGGGCGGTCTGGGGGGGGGGGGGGGTCCGGACCAAAAACTCATTGGGGGATGCATTTACTGAACAAAATAATGATTTTACAAGGGGTTAAATCAACAATTCAACCCCTTGGGGTAGGGTACGCGAATAGGCCCCCAAAAGGGGGTAAGGGGGTATGTGGTGTTTTCCCCGATATGCAGGCCTGCCTGGCTTTGATCTAACAACCTCTGCGAGGTGATTTTACCCTCACCCTCACCGCACTCCCAACCCATTTGGGCAGTTTCGCCCCCCCCCTATCCCCCGGAGGGGCAAAATTTTTTCAAAAAACTCTTCACTCCAACATACATTCATTATGCTAATCATTGTGAGACCTGTATGCCAGGGTACAGTTTTTTTCGCGCCAGCCGCCCCCCCCCCCCCCGGCCGGACCCCCATCCTGACACCCCCCCCCCCCCTCGCCCCCGGCACCCCCTAAAATTCACACACGGTTGGGGGTCTATATTCCAACGGGGCGCCCGCCCTCAACGTGGACGCACCGAGCAATAGAGTGGATTGGGAGAGCAATGGAGTGGATTGGGAGAGCAATGGAGTGGATTGGGAGACCAATGGAGTGGATTGGGAGACCAATGGAGTGGATTGGGAGGGGGCATGGGCTTGGGTAGTGACAACCCAGAGGCTGTTCAGACCGTGAGGCATGCGGCATGTCCGCTCTGAGCGCCCCCAGGGCGGTTGGCGTGGATGGGATGGTGTGCCGCTGCGCATGTGCATCTCCGGAGGGGTACAGGGCATGTGCGCGGGCACCCCCCCCCCCCCCGGAGGGCCTGGAGGCGTCTGCCGTACGCGCGGGACGCACACTGCCCATGACGGCGGGGGCTGGAGGCATCCATTGTTGCATTTTTGGGGGCTCCCCCTCTCAGAATCACCCAAACAGACGCCCAGACCACTGGAACTGAGCTGTGGCATGTGAACACATGCGATGCTCAAACAAACTGTTTGTAGCCAGCCGGAGCTGGAGAAGAGGGCATTGTGGAACAAAAGGGGTCGAAAGTCGGTCAACACTGGGGCCTTTCAAGCCGCTTTGGGCCTGTTTTCACTCATCTTGGCCCCCAGTCCGCCAAGGCGCTGAGAACGGACCATCCCCCCCCCCCCCAAGCGCGCGCGGGGAGGCGGGGGGGATGGTGTAGGATGGCCTGCTGCCATCGCCCTCCTCATCCGCCGGCCATGCCATCATTTTCACTGTGATTGTCACCTCCACTGGTACGTCCGTTGTGTATGCTATCGCCTGTTGCCTATGACATCTCTCTGCTCGTTCTCCGGTAAGACAACGCAGTTCGACAGTTGTTGCCCCCAATGGCCCCTTCACCATTGCCTTGTTTCGGTGCCAGTGACACATTGCCAGAGGGGTGGGGGGGTTCGCAGGTGGGGGGCATACGGAAACGCAGCGAGGCAGGTTGTGGACGGCCTGAGGACGGAGGTGTGTGGACAGCAAAAACAGTCAAATGATCCCCGAAACAACCAGCACAACCCCAATACGCCAACTACTGGGCGCCGCTGGCGCGCAAATGGCACATCCTGCCACATCCAGCACAGCCCCAGCACACCAACCACTGGGCTCCGCAAACGCGGAAACCACACCAGCAGGAGCTCCCGCCGCAGCGGCCGACAGAAAGCAGCGACCCGATGCAACATGCAAAGGGAAGACCGGGTGACTGTCCAGGGCTCGAAAAGAAACAACAACCAGACGGAATGTCACACAGGGGGGCAAGACTGCTTCCGTTGCCGGCAGACCAGCGACCTGTGATCTTCTGGCAACTGATGCACATGTACCAGATCGGCCCCTCCAGTTTGTTCTAATGTTGTGTTGGCTTAGTAAAACCTGACAGCAGCTTTGGGCTGGGTGGCCGTGGTCGTGGACTAACCGCTGGCGGTTGGACCCGGTAATTTTTTGGCAATGTTTTAGTATTTCAACAAATCTTCTGGAAGACTCACGGGCACAAGGCAGACGGTCATAAAGGCAACAGGCACCACAAACCAGTAATGCTCTTCCGGGCTGCAGTGATCTTAATCTCCTCTTGCGCCTTCAACTGCGCAGGATGAAATTTGAAACTGTTGCACCATGTCGTTTTTGTGCCCGGAAAGGAAAATATTGTCTCAACACATGAATTTGGAGTCCTTCAAAATGACAAGATTTGCTACTATGGCCAGTTTTTTTTCATGTGTTTCAGAGGGATTGGAGGCACTCAATTATTTTCCTTGTTGTCCCGGATCCAGCCACACTTTACTTCGCAAAACAGGAGGTCACAAAACCACAAAATCCACACGTCCTTGTAATGTACTTGTACTCCCACTTAATGCACTTGCAATGCCAGCAACCGCAACAATGTAGAGAGGAAAGGGTTCAACTCATCATACGAACATGGAGTTGTGATGTGTCCTCTGATAACTCCACCATGCATAAGGCGGTGAGCACTAAGGCTTTGTGGTGTGTTAGCCAACCTTCAATATCGTATCGACGGCCAACTTTCCAAAATGAGACGAACCAGCTCCACGAGTCTAGTTGCAATTGACTAGTTGGTTGATTGTTGATCATTGTCACTGTTCTCGGCTGATTGATGTGTTGGTGAATTACCATCGTTTGTGTTTGTGCTTGGTTATTGATTGGTTGGTTGTCAGTAAATTGGTTGCCGCTTTTTTTTTCCACTTTGATTTGATTTTACTCCTTCACCATCAAAAAGGTGTAGCCTGGGAGAAATTTTGCAAGCCATGATTTTCCAGAAAGTAGTTTCAACATCTCTTCCCGTTATGAAATGTCCATACTGTGTTCACCTTTGTTCAACTGGTTTTATGCCCTTTCCATGGCGTTTTTGCAATGATTGATTCTTGAAGCTTTTTACATGAATATTGGTGAATTGACCTTCGGTTCTCCTGTTTCGCTGGATACGAATCACCTCCGCGTAGAGAGCAGAAAAGGAATCAAAAAGAGCGGGAAAAAAAAAGAGTTGAACAATTGAGCATTTGTAGTTTGTTATGGAGGAGTGTTAGCGCGCCGGGCATCGTTTTTTTACCATTCCCTTGGACTTCCCTTAGACTTGGGGCTAGAGATAGGATACTTAATACAAAGGTAGCGCGCCAGGCATGCGCCGGGCAAACATTCCATGTCAAACTTACAGCCCTATTGTGCTCCATCTGTGGGCCCTTACCACCAGAATGTGAGGCCTGCAAGTATACCATAGCAACTGATTTCGACACGTTTGTTAACAACAGCTCAATGGTGCTTTGCTTTGTTGACTGCTTGTGTCTTCTCGCGGCGCGCACAAACAACGCCCTTGTGAGAACAACACCAGGTGTTGTTTCCGTCACATTTGGGAACTTTAGCGTTGTTCTCGCAGGGGGGGGGGGGGGGGGGTCAGGCCTCGTGTTTCCCCTCTTATAGTTGAATGATTCTCGGCTGGCAGTCAGCCCACAGCCTGCCTTGGGAACGCTACTGAATGCCAACCAAAATGCACCTGGCCAGGCATTAGCCATTTTGTACTCCATTCAGTCGAACCAAAATCAGTTTGCATTGAGTCTCTGGATTCGGAGTCCTGCCTTTGCCAAATGACCAAATGACCTTAGTCACTGGTCTTGGCAACCCAATACCCACTGCACATGCACCTGCAACAGTCGGTGAGTAAGACCATCAAAGACATCATTGGAGCGTACAATACTTATCCTCAGAACTGCACTTGGAAAAAAAAGTGTAAAACTGTGGGGAGCAAACCTGTGAAAACAACACGAGAGGGAAGCCCTCATCCCTCGTAAGGTGTTGATGGTTGCAGCCATACGTACCCTTGGGACCGAAAAGGAGGACGAGTGTCATGCACCATGTACCATCGTCACCAAATTGCTTTCCGGTGTGTCTGCCAGCGTGTCACTGTCACTGAACCGTCTTGCAGTGCGTGTCTGCATCTTCAACGGACGGTCTTGCTCTGCGTGTCAGTGCTCGCAGACCGTCTTCCCGTTTCTTACCAGCTTCGTTTCCAAAGGCTGGCTTCCGCAAGACGCCTTTGATGGTGCTTGCGTGGCCCCGTGATGTCTCCCCTCCACGAAGCCGCTCGGGCCGGCCACACCAAGAAGGTGCAGGACCTGCTGACCCGCGGGTACGGGCCCGACGATGAGGACCGCAACGGCCACACGGCGCTGCACTGCGCCTGCATCGCCGGCGACCTCCCAACCATCAAAGTGCTGGTGGGCGCTGGGGCCTCCCTCACCGCCCGCGCGCAGGGCCGGTGGTGCGGGGGCGTGACGGGGCTGCACTTCGCGGCCGAGCACGGCCACGCGGGCGCGCTGCGCTTCCTCGTGAGGCACGGGCTGGACGTGCACGTGCGGGACGCGGAGCGGTACAGCGCCCTGCACTACGCCGCGGAGAACAACCACCTGGACGCCATGGAGGCGCTGCTCGGGGCCGGAGCCGACGCGGACGCGACCGACCGGTTCAAGAAGACGCCGCTGCACTACGCGGCCGAGAGCGGCGCGCGCGACGCCATCGGGTGCCTCGTCCGCGCCCGGGGCTCCGTCAACGCGGCGGACCACCGCGACAAGACCCCGCTGATGTACGCCGCCGAGTCTGGCGACGCGGAGGTGATGGAGCTGCTGCTGCGGCACGGGGCGGGCACGGAGTTCAAAGCGAAGGGCGACTGGTGCAATGGGGTCAACGTCCTACACCTGGCGGCGGAGCAGGGGCACCTGATGGTCTGCCGGCTGCTGGTGCAGCGGGGCGTGTCCATCGACGTCCGGGACGACGGGCTGTACACCCCGTTGCACTACGCGGCGGAGGCCGGGCACCAGGTTTGCTCCTGGAATCAAGCGCATTCATCCAGGCACCTCCAGGAATGGACAGTATCCATGGCATTCACCAAGCTGGGTCTTCCATTGGAGGGTGTGCAACCCTTTTTAGGGTCCAGGTGAGCAACGCATTTTAGCAGCAGCAAGCAACAGCAGCAGCAGCAGGTCCAACAAAAGTCTTTTTGGGGACACCATGGCTCAATGACGGCACCGAAGTAGCTCAAAATGACCGCAGAGCAAATGTGCATCACCTAAAACAAGTTTTGTGTGATTTTGGGCCCTTTAGCCTGCTTTATGGCCAATTTAGTGTCCAAAAAATGACCATTTTCGGCCAGTTTGGAGGACGATTGTCCTGAAAGTTCAGGACGACCACCAGCGTGTCATGTAGGCATCTCCAATGAAGGACGTTGTGCTTCCACAGCTATCAAATGAGGGCTATCAAATGATTACAGATGGGTGTTCAATGAGGCTTCTCTCACGCCGTGGTCCCATGCGGTGGTCCATTTTGAGGTGAAAATGAGCCGCTTTTCAACCAGGTTCAAGAGAACTAGGAGGACCCAGCTCAGTGCTAGTCGCAACTCTTGATAGCAGTTTTTTTTTGCATTGCAAATTTCGTTCCGGACGTTGGGTGCACATGGTTCTGGACCTTCGGTGCACAAAGACCTGGCCGGGGTGGGGGCTCGCCAACCTCCCTCCCCCTTCAACCCCCCCCCCCCCAAGGAACCTCAAAGGCGGCCCCAGAAGCCGTTGGATAGGTGGTTGGAGGAGGTTGTCAAAACGGTTGGGTGCTGGTTGCTGTTGTTTTGCCATTGAGCCTGGCACTTGGCGCCAGGGAGACAGTGCATAGGCATATGCTGGGCGCCGTGGAGGGAGGGGGGTACCTCCCCCCCTTCCACGTGCGACATGTGAGGACCGAGGGGGGAAGGTTATCAGCCCAGGCTGCATTTGAAAACCAAAGGTCGAAGGAAACACGCCCCCCCCCCCCCAGTGGGTGGGCTACCAACCCCCCCATCCACGAGCGGAGGATTCCCTCCGAAGGATGTGAACAGGGACGTACACCCGCCTTCCCCCATCATCCCCCAGCTCACAGCAAAACCACCAGGCGTCATGCCAACCCCTCGGCTCAACAGGCGGCCCGGGGCTGCCCGTCCGCAATGCCCCTCCCCCGACGACGTTGACAGCCCGCGACCCCCCCCCCCCTCCAGGACCGGTGTCGCCCCTGCACGACCCTCACCAACGCCCTATCCCCCTGCGATGCAGCGCCAGGGCCAAGGCTGTCCTTCACGAACGCGATCCTTCCTTTTTTTCTCCCACTGAGGACGACCTGAGATTGCCGGTGGCGGGGTTCGGTTACCCGACGGTGGTTGACACTCAACCGACGGCGGTTGTGGCTTAACCGACGGCCAGGGCTGTCCTTAGGAACTCCTTTTCTTTTGTTAAGGACAGCCCTTAAGGACAGCCCCCCGGGACCGCCGACTGCCAACCGCCACCAACCGCCACCAACCGCCAACCGCCACCAACCGCCAACCGCCAACCGCCATCCATTGTTCAAAGATGCTTCTGCGGTCTTGTGTCTTGCCCATGTCGTGACCACGAAGTAGAGCGCGTCCCCGTGAACGTTCATCTGTTGGCGTTACGAACCCTTTTTCTCTTTCCTGAAGCACAGCCCTGCCGACGGCAGTTGATGGCCAACCCACGGCAGTCCCTCGCCGGCTGGCGCTCTTCGGAGGTCCGAGGCCGGCGGTTCTTTCTTCCCTGGCCCTAAGGACCCCCCCCCTGTGCAGTGCCCCCAGCGACTGAAACGCCCCTCAACGGCCCTGCATCATCCATTCAGGAGCTGGTGGTGTTCCTGGTCAGCGTAGGCGCCTCCCCGGCGGCCGCAGACCGCCGCGGCATGACGGCCCTGCACTACGCAGCGGAGAGCGGGTCGCACAAGGCGGTGGCGTTCCTGCTTGACCACGACGCGGCGGTGGAGGCCCTCGACGAGGCCGGGAAGGCCCCCCTGCACTACGTCTGCCGCGGGCACCAGGCGGCCCCGGGCGCGCGCGACGCCCCTGCCAAGCCCAAGCGCTCCAAGTGGCGGAGCTCGATCGCGGCGCAGCAGTACCTCGAGGTCGCGCAGACGCTGGTCGCCCGCGGGGCCTCGGTCAACAAGGTTGTTATTCTTCTTGTTGTTGCTGTTGTTGTTCTTTTTGTTGCAATTGTTGTTGTTGTTGTCGTTGTTGTTGTTGCAATTGCTGTTGTTCTTGTTGCAATTATTGTTGTTGCAGTTGTTGTTGTTGTTGTTGTTGTTGTTGCAATTATTGTTGTTGTTGTATTTGTTGTTGTTATTGTTATTGTTATTGTTGTTGTTGTTGTTGTTGTTGTTGTTGTTGTTGTTGCAATTGTTGTGGTTGTTGTTGTTTTTGTCATTGCAATTGCTGCTGCTGTTGTTGTTGTTGTTGTTGTTGTTGTTGTTGTTGTTGTTGTTGTTCTTGTTGTTGTTGTTGTTGTTGTTGTTGTTGCAATTTCTGTGGTTGTTGTTGTTTTTGCTGTTGTTGTGGTTGTGGTTGTGGTTGTTGTTGTGGTTGTTGTTGTTGTTGTTGTTGTTGTTGTCGTTGTTGCAATTGTTGTTGTTGTTGTTGTTGTTGTTGTTGTTGTTGTTGTTGTTGTTTTTGTCGTTGCAATTGTTGTTGTTGTTGTTGTTTTTGTCGTTGTAATTGTTGTTGTTGTTGTTGTTGTTGTTGTTGTTGTTGTTGCAAATATTGTTGTTGTTGTTGTTGTTGTTGTTGTTGTTGTTGTTGCAATTTTTGTGGTTGTTGTTGTTGTTTTTGTCGTTGCAATTGTTGTTGTTGTTGTTGTTGCAATTGTTGTTGTTGTTGTTGTTGTTTTTGTTGTTGTTGTTGTTGTTGTTGTTGTTGTTGTTGTTGTTGTTGTTGTTGTTGTTGTTGTTGACGTTGCTGAGGCCTGTTACTTGTTGTCAGTGTTGCCGCAGCTGCTGCTGTTATACTTAGGCGGACGGCGAGGGCAAGAGCCCGCTGCACTGCGCCGCGGAGACCGGGGCGGTCGAGGCGGCCGGGTACCTCCTGTCGCTCGGCGCGGCGGTCAACGGGCGGGACAAGCGGGGCCTGACGGCGCTGCACCACGCGGCCCTGGCCGGGGACTGCGACATGGCCAAGCTCCTGATCTTCACCGGGGCGAACGTGGAGGCGGTGGCGCAGTGGCACTGGGGGGGCGGCGTGCGGCCCCTGCACCTCGCGGCCGAGGGCGGGAGGGCGGACCTCGTGCGGTGCCTGTGCCAGTACGGCGCGGCCGTGGACGCGGCGGACGAGTTGAAGTACACAGCGCTGCACTACGCCGCGGAGCGGAACGAGGTCGCGGCGGTGCAGGTGTGCACGGGTGCCGTGTGGGTGGGGGTTGGGGGAGGCAGAGGGGGGGGGGGGGGGCACAAGAGGCAACAAGGCCGGCCAAGCGTTGTTGTTGATGCGGGGCGATGCGGGGCACATCAGAAAAAAGTTCCCCCGGGAGATTTATTAAAGGGTCCGGAAATTGGAGGCCGATTTTATGTTCACAAACCTTCTTTTGGCCTCTGATACACCCCCCCCCCCCACGGATGCATTAGAAGGGAACGAACCTCAGAGGCGGCCCCAGAGGCGGTTGGACAGGCGGTTGGAGGAGGTTGCCAAAGCGGTTGGGGGCGGTTACTGTCGGTTACAAATGCCATTGACGCTGACACTTGCCGTCAGCGAGACAGTGGCTGGGCATAGGCTGGGAGCCCTGGAGGGGGGGGGGAGGGGGCTACCTCCCCCCCTTCCAGTGCACCCCCCCTTTTGGGGGGGGGTGGGGTATCGCGCCCACTACGCTATGGCCGCTCGGGGCTGGTTCGCTGGTCCCGGGGACGTGGGTGGGCTGGGGGGGGTCGGTTTGGGTTGCCCAGGGCCCCCAATCATCCCCCCTCCCCTGGGGGGGAGGTCAGCCCGGGAGGGGTCGGTGAGCGGTGTAGCCCTCGGGGTCCCGTCTCGCCTGAGGTGACCAGGGCGCAGCGGTCTCACCCGGGAGCTCCGCTCTCTCGAGTGCTCTGGGGCAGACAAGTGCTCAACGCGCCCCGGGACCTTCCCTCCGCAGTGTGCAGTGCCGCCTGTGGGTCACCTCTGGGCCAGTCAACGAGCGCCTCAGACCACATGCCCCGTGCACCCCCTCAGGGGGTTCAGTTGTGGGTTGGAGGGGGCCGCAGGTCACCCCCCCCCCCCCCACACACTTCCCCAGCAGCCTACCCCGCCTCAGCAGGCTACTTGCAGCGAAGCAAACCTGACCCATTGTGGCCCCGGCCCAACATTCTCGCCCCCCCCCCCCCCCAGACCAGGCAAGTCACCGGCACTGAATCCTCTTCCCCCAGTGCCTCGGACCCGCACTTGCGGCGCCCCCCTTTGCCCACATGCCCAGCGGCCCGATCTCAGGACGATCGGAGAAACAGCGCCACGTGTGTGAGCGAAGTGTACGCCCGTCTGCACTCAGGCCCGTGTGAGTGGTTCCCTTTGTGCATCCGTCTCTTCTCGGCGGGTGTCGACGTGCGGTTGTGGTGCCAATTTTTGTGTAGTGGCGGTTGTGTTGGCAGTGGCGGTTGTGGATGCCGGAACTGGAGAGAAGAGGATAGTCGTTTCGACTCAATGTCCTCCGCATTGAGTAGAAGTACAGGGGACCTGACTGCTCATCTGCAATGCATTGACAGAGGTCCTCTGTGATTTGAAATTCCTGCCCTCTGCACCTCCGGCGCCCGGGCCACTCTATTGTGCCCTTGCCTCCGTCTCAGCACGCCCTCCGCCGCTCTCACCCCTTCTGCCCCCTTCGCATCCTCCTCCTCCTCCTCCACGTTCTCATCGTCCGCCTCCCGCCCTCCCGCCCGCAGTGCCCCGCGCGCGCTCTCTCTCAGGCGCTGGTGGCGCACCGCGCGGCGCTGGGGGCGCAGTGCAGCGAGGGCAAGACCGCGCTGCACTACGCCGCCCACAACGGCGCGGCGGACGCCGTGAAGTGCCTCCTGGCGGCGCGGGCCGACCCCAACGCGCGGGACGCCGCGGGCCGCTCGGCGCTGATGTACGCCGTGTTCCCGGAGGAGGAGGGGGCGGAGGAGGGGGGGGACCCGGAGATGCAGCACCGCACGGCGAAGGAGCTGCTGGGCGCGCACGCGGACGTGGCGCTGGCCGACGAGCGCGGGTGTAGCGCGCTGCACTTCGCGGCGCAGCACGGCGTCCCCAAGATCATCGCGCTGCTGGTGGCCGCCAAGGCGTCCATCGCCGCGACCGACCGCGAGGGCCGGCGCCCGCTGCAGCACTTGGCCGCAGACCAGCCCGGGCACAAGGCGGCGCTGCAGCTGCTGACGTCCGGGCCCCGGTCGCCCGCGCCAGCCCCGGGCCCCGGCGCGGCGGACCGGGACAAGAAGCGGAAGCTGCCGCCGAAGCGGAGCAGGATCGGCCCCCTGTCGCCCGGGATCAGCGCGCGGCCGGCGTCGGAGCCCTGTGGCCCCCCCTGCACCACCGCGGAGCTGCTGCACGGCCACCGCCCCACCCCCTTCGACCCCAAGGGGCCGAGCGGGAGGGACCCGCGCACGCGCGACCCCAAGAGGGCGGGGGCGGCCCCCGACCCCGAGGACCCGGACGAACAGAGCCCCGCGGCCGTGTGCGCGTTCGCCCTCGCGGAGGGGCGCGCGGGCGACGCGGAGCCGGGGTCGGCGGAGGACGGCGGTGAGGCCGGGGGCCCGGGGCTCGCGCGGGCGCCGAGCGTGGAGAGCACCGAAGGCGGGGGCTGGGGGGGCTGGGGGAGCGACGGCAGCGCGGCGCCCCCCGCCGCCGGGCCCTCGCCGCCCCCCGAGGCCGAGGACATGGACTCGCCCCCCATACTGTCCCCCTTCGACGGGACGCACGCCGGCTCCTTCACCGGCTCCCTCACCGGCTCCCTCACCGACTGCAGCTCCGTCAAGGCCGCGTTGGAGGAGGTGGGCCTCGACAGCCACGGCCCCAAGGCCCCGCCCCCGGCGAAGGGGCCCAAGGCGGTGGTGCTCGGCCCCCAGAAGCTCAACCGCAGCAACTCGCCGCGCAGCTACGCCGCCGCGGGGCGGGCGGGTGGCCGCGGCAGAGGCACCACCGCCCACCGCGGGCCCGCGGGGCGGGGGGGGTACGCCGGGGCCCCGCAGCCGCAGCAGCCCTCCCCCGGCCGCAAGAGCCGCTCGCGCTCCGTCGGCCCTTCAGCGGTTCGCAGTTCGCGGGAGGAGCCCCGGCACCACCCGGACCTGTCCTCGCGCAAAGGGAGCCTCAAGGTGGGCGTGGGGCGGTCGCACTCCCCTGGCGCGAGCACGATGCAGGCGTCCGCGCGCGCGGGCGGGAAGGGGGGGGCGGGGGCCGGGAAGGTGCGGTCGCGGTCATCGCACGTGCACACGTCGGGGCAGGGCCTGAGAGCCTGGTGAGGGAACGCGCGACGTTGGCGGGCCTCCGGAGATGGTCTTAGAAATGGGGACAGGCAGCGCCTGGAGGGCCATGGTCAGTGTCCTGCTTTGCGCACTGGTCGTTGCAGTGGTATGCATTCTGCCCCTGTCTGCTTACTTCGGGGGGTGGGTTGCACGGCGCGTGGACGGTGCGCACCGTAGCGGGAGCCGCAGGTCTTTGGTGTCCGGTCGCAAATGTGTCTCGTCCTGCGCCTTGACGCCTCAAAGTCGCGATTTCGAGTCCAAACCTCGCGATTTTGCATCTGGTAGCAACTTAATGTTGGCCCCCGCACTCTGGGCGCACCGTGCGGGCACCGTCTTCGCTCCGTCTTTGTATGGTCGTGCAGGTGGAAGAGCAGGCAGGACGTGGGTGCGTAAAGAGGTGTGCTGGGTATGGCAGGTGGGTATGTAGGCAGGTGGGCAGGCTGGTTGTTAGAGGGAGGATGAGGCAGCTTTGGGGACAGATAGATGCAGACAGGGGCTGGATATTGAGAGGGGAGGATGAATGGCAGGTACATATAGATGTAGAGCAGACTTGCCACTAGCGTCTGCCAAGCCGGCCACAACCAGGCGGGTCCAGGCCCAACTGGGCCATGCACCGGATGCGACCGGTTCCTACTGGGTTCTGGATGTGAGTGGGGCGAGTATTACTGAGTGGCGCACAGCGCAGGGCGGATTCCTAACGAGACCCAGGTCCCCTGCCGGGCGCTAGTGGCAAGTCTGATGTAGAGTATTGGTGCAGGAAGTAGATTTTGCTCCTGGCATCTCT
Organism: Eutreptiella sp. 'Long Island Sound 2002'; assembly: GCA_964036045.1. Lineage (NCBI taxonomy): Eukaryota > Euglenozoa > Euglenophyceae > Eutreptiales > Eutreptiaceae > Eutreptiella > Eutreptiella sp. 'Long Island Sound 2002'. The sequence continues at coordinate 5,570,460 of OZ038388.1, forward strand.
TAGAAGGCGCATGGCCGGAAGGCATACCCTGATGGTTGTGCATACCTCTACTGGGGATTCGGGGATTGTTTTCTGAGACACGCCCGCCAGTCAAACCACTGGGCACCGTGGCGTGGCCACGATTCCGCTCCCCGATAGGGGCCGCACTCTGGACTGGCGGATGAACAAACAAAAGAAGGAGGGGTAAGTAGGCAGTGGGCCGTCGGGCCGGGAGCCAGGCACGGCCAATCGAGCAGCGTTCAGTTGTACGTCTCTCTGGATGGCCATTCCTGGTTCTCAGTGGCGCATGGTCTGTCCACTCCAAAGTTTCTCGGACACATCAGGTCCGGGGGTTGGGGAGTTGGTTGGAATGTTGGCAGATCAGTCTCCACGGGAGGAAAGAGGCAGGTCGGTAGGTGTACGGCAAAGCACCGGGACCAGTACGTCGAGGCTGTTAATGGCTGGCCCATGCAGGAGCATGCATGCGCATTCAGGATGTCAGTGATGCCTTCTCTGCGGTGATTCCGCGTGTTTCATCCAGTTGCCCGCCAGTCACCTGAAGGTGCTGACAGGGCTACAAGGCCATAGGTTTTACCCCACCAGCCATGATCTATGTAAAATAATGCAGTGATGCAGCAGGTGTAGCACTGTGCGGTGGTCAGTGTGTGCAGCCCCACACAAGGCGTTCAGAGCCAGGATGCTGGACCATCCTCGTTGTACTTGTCATCAGGCCTATATATATCACTAGACGTTTGTTGCAAAATCTCGGAAGCAAAATTTTCATTTCTCGAAATCGTTGAAGCAAAGCTCAGGTCATGATATCTCCCGACAGGAGCATGGGAAGGCACTGTGTTGCTCTTCAGAACACCCACAGCTGGTAAACCCTGATCATGCTGCATCAAATTCCTACCCCACTGCGCACAGTCCAACTCATTAAATCCGAGCCTCAATACACATTCCAGCACCACACTATCCAACTGCGCACACTCTTCATGGGCCAGTAATGACCACATGAGGAAGCCCAAGTGCAAGGCCCAGAAATCCCCACTACCGGGACCTTGCCGGGACACTGTTCCGGAATATGGGAAAGTGCTGAGGGGTGGGTAAACTGGGCGATGGCCAGAGGGACAATTTTGGGAAAAGGGGGAAATGGGGGTAAATGGGGGGAAATGGGTGCAGATGTGTCATTTTTGGAAAAGTGAGTGGAGAAATGGGGATAAACCACCCCAAAAAGGTGGAAAACGGTGGTTTTCCGTGCTGATGGGACACAGGGGGTGGGCATACTGGGCAATTGCCAGAGGGAAAATGGGGAAAAGTGGGGAAGAATTTTTTTCCATCTCTTTCCCCAATTTCTCCATAGTCTCCACAGTTTTTCCCATTTGCCCCCCAGTTTGCCAATATCCTTTCCCCATTTTCCCCCATTTCCCCTCATTTCCCCTCATTTCCCCTCATTTTTCGTATTTTCCCCTTTTTCCTTGGGAAAATTGTCGGGTACCTCATTGCCGGCCGTGTCGGGGATTTCTGGGCCTTGCAAGTGCTTCGACAGTCCCTTCCGCGAAACAGACCAGAAACAGAAACAATGGCATCCCAGGCTGACATTGTCCTCAAGGGGAAATAAGGGTACCTGCGGACTGATGGGCCCCCACCCAATTACTTCCAAAGTGTCTATCCCGTGGTCGTCATGTGTACCTAGTGGGTTGGATCTTTTTACAACAACGAGATTCCTAGTGCTGAATCTTAAGGTTTTTTGAAAGGGTGCTTTGATGATTATTGGTTTTGAGCTCGATGATTTTTTCACATTTTCTCACCTGGCAGAAGAACGATCATGCTCGGCGGAGGTGCAAGCAGAAATGGAGCTGCTTGCAGGCAGGCCTTCACTTGGGGGAAGGAAGGGAGGGAAGGAGGGAGACAGTTGAGGAGGGAGGGAGGGAGGGAAAGCAGGGGTAGACTTTCTCTTTTCTGATCTTGTAGACCACATGTCAATCAACTCTCACTGGCTGTTCATATGCGCAGTCCATCTCCACCAGTCATTGGATATCCTCACACATAGACAGCAGCAGATACAAGAGTGCATCAACACTTGTCTTGTGGGCACGGCGTCCATGCAGGGTGCACATACTGCAACGTTTGCCCCTCAAGCCCGCGCTGCTCTGCATCAACCTCTCATCCCACTGCAAATCTTCACCCTTGTGCAGTGGTCCCCATCTCAATGTAATTAATAGCAGCGGTTAGGAGTAGCAGTCAAACAAAGAAGCATTTGGCAGATTGTCAGCTCAACATCGAGCAGCACTGTACAGAACAGAAGCCAAAAACAGCCCTGATCACCGTCAGCCAGGAACAGTGTTCAGCATGGAAGCAGCAGCCAGCAGCACTGGTACCTGCATCAACCAAGGGACAGCAGGATATTTTCAGAGCAGCAGCGGCTGCGGCGGCGACAGTCAAACATAACTGTTGAAACGAGGCTTCGCTTCGTGCCTTCGACAGAAACATTCGCCAGCAGCAGTCGCTGATTACAGCAGTAGCATTGACAAAGAGGCTGATGTGCTCCTACCACCACAAGGTTGTAGACAGCAACACTGTTCATCATTTCGGAACTGTGTTGTACTGTAGATTTGGAGGCTCCAGCGGATTGTTGTTCCATTTTTTTGCCTCACAAACTGAGACTTCGTTGCCCCATTCACCTTTCAGCTGGTGCCATCAGGTTTGAATGGCTGCATGCAGCTGGTGACATTGAACCTCACGTTACCTTTGTGGGCTTATCCTGTTGTGGTTCCATTGTCTCGCAGCAAATTAGTTTATGTTGCCTGTCCCAGTGGGATCTAGCCCGTGCTGATGCCCTCATCCGTGCTCACAAAGTGCATAACTTGCGGTAGCGCAACACAAAGACCCTGCCATTTTCATACGGCACTCTGCTGCAGTCGTGAAACAGGTGACCATGTTCTACCCCCTCGGACACGTTCAGCACATGTCCTTTCTGTGACACGGAGCAGTCGAGGGTGCGAAACACACAATGAGGCACCTGTTGTTGTTCCAATGCTACCCAGAGTCGTGACTGCCAAATTACTGCCTTTCTGCTGGATCGTTGCAAAGTAGCAAGCGCTTTGCAGTTGCTTTCCATGTCCCAGTTCCAGAAGAAGAAGGGTTTTGCCTCACCTCGAATTGACTCACCTGCAGTGCACCTGGTGGCCAGATGTTGTAGCTTTGGAGTGCCTGGAAGGGAAGGCATTTGCGTCATGCATTTGATACAGTCGGGTCTTTCCCAGCTTCTGCTACGTAGTCCAGGGCCCATTCGAATATTCCAAACCTGTTCAGCTGATGCTCGACAGCATATCGCTAACCTTTTCTGCGGCCGTGCAGCTTCTCACACAAAGGCGAGTCTTCCCCTGGAGTTTCCGATCATTCGAAAGGGAATGCTGCAAGTGCAATTGTACTGGTCCGCTTGGCACATGCAGGGGCCATTCTTTTGATCTCAAGAGTTCATTCGGACAGGAAGTGGTTTGCAGAGGTAAGTCCAAGAAAAAAGGATAAACGGTGAAACAACCAACGACAAATTGCCAAGATGACCCCCGAAATAAGTCATCATGTTGTTAACTCATGGAATCTATCTGGCCTATGGGGTTGATTGTGTGCGCAGGCACAGACCACTTCCACCTTCCGAGGAACGAAGAGCTTGTCCGAGAAACAGGTTTGCCTTCTTTGGACGCAGTTCCTGCACAAGCCAGACTTCGCAAACGATGTCTGCCACACTGCTCAGTGCTCCTCAGTACGCAGGCCCTGTGTTGACGGAGGAGAGCGTCAATCATCAGTCCTCATTTCATGTATCGGTTGTCCTTGTCTAGTGCACTGGACATGCATGGCTCCTGATGTTGTTGAAATTTTCACTGCATGACAGTGCGGCATGTGATTTCATCCCAATGTGTGCCCAGAATGAGGGGGCCGAGTGTCGTTTTGGCAACTGGCAGCAGTGTTGCTTTGAGGCAGTTTGCAATTTCTCGCAAATGACTCTGTTTTTGGTCACAAACTTCTCCATATTTTGTGTAGTTTCTGTCCTACCCTCACCTGTGTCACCGACTACCAGAAGTTAAGTTGCAGGTTGATGGCTTTGTGCCCTTGAGTTGGGGAAATATTTGGTGATGGTGAATGACGATGAAGAGCGTCGGCCACGAAAAATCCAACGTTGAATGATGGGTCCCAAAGCAACTTCTGCTTCTTCTTGGTATTTTTGGCGCGCACGGCTACGGAATATGGTGTGGACATGGACAGGCCAGAGCCCTGCAATCGCGCACGTGATTCAACCACAAACTGTATTTGTAGGTACAAAGAGCTGAGCGTAACAGCATTGTTCCCCGCACCACCATCGGACTGCAGGAGTTCTAGATGGCATTTCTCAGTCCAATGTGTTGTGCATTGCTCTGCCCTGTGATGTGTTTTTTTTTGTTGCAATTTTTTTTATGAATTGGAGACAGAATTTGCATCAAATCCCGGCCTTGTGAAGGGGGTTGAATTCAAACATCTGCGGCTGGCCTGAAAGCAAACATGGGAAGCGCAGGCCGCGATATCTCACAGCGAATCATTCACTGAAGCGAAACAACTTTATTCCACACACCAAAGTCATCAGAAGGAGCATGCCACAACATCAGTGCACCGACAGGTTTGCCCTCCAGTCACATGCTGCAGAAGGGGAACAAAAAAAAAAAGAAAACAGAGCAAGGAATCTTTCTGAGTGCTTTTTTTTCCGTGCCACGCGCGCTTGGTTTTCTCTACCCTGATGGTGTTTGCGGCCAAAATCTGCATCAATCATAAGGCTGATTGTTGCATCCTGCCAGGGTCACTGGAGACCCATTTATCGTGCATCGGCGGCCCAGCAGCCAGGACAGCACCATACAAAAGCACAAGAGGTGGTCAAGAGACAATGAATGTTCATCCAAGTCTGCCCATGAGTCAAGTAATGTGACACAGGCTTCCTCACGTAAGTAGTTGAATTGGACCTGGGTCTTTCAACTGGTGATTGGTTCACTCATCCAAATCCCCACAGTATTTTGGAAAACCGTCTGCATGAAAAGCACCAGAGCTTTCTAGAACACCGCCAGCACAGTCATGTTTTGACTCGGTAATACCTCACTCAAAATTTCATGTTCACGACTGGAATCCGTAGGGCAAACATGGCAAACGCGCTGCACTAGTAGTGAATATACGAATGACATGAATGCTCAGTATTTCAGCGCAAAAGACTCTGTACGCCGTCTTGTCCACGTACAGCATTGCTCTTCAGACAAGATGTTGTTCTGCCTACGCAATCATTGCGGTGCTGAACAGGCATGAGGGTGTAACAGTGTCGCCACAGACGGTCACACACATGCAGGGGAGGGCGAGGGGTTGGGGTTTGGAATAGTGCCATGTTTGGGCGGCGTTCATCGAGGCATGTATCATGCACATACATACATACAAAGATCCCCGGCTCACTCAACCGGGCTAAGCCTAGGTCTCGCAACCGTAAGGTCGTGCGTTCGATCCCCGGAGCGGGCATGTCTGGAGGCGGGCGGCGGCAGCCGTGCGTCAAGGGCATCCTTTCTGGGGAAATCGCCAAATGAGTAGGCCGTGGAGGCCGCCTCGCTGCCGCGAGCACCACCAGCTGTGGAAGCCCCAATACACATACAACACACGGGGCAACATGGCGATGACGGGCTCGTCGAACTCATGCCGTGGAGCTGGCCCGGCGGAAGCCACGGAGCCACCACCCCACTTCCAGGGTGGTCCTGGGGCAGCGGGCCAGGTTCTGGCCTAAGTGCATATCGCACTGGTCGAGGGGTAACACAGGGACGCACTCACACCCCTGGCCTGCACCGTGGGCCTGCTACGATGGGGTAAGCGACCCGACCCGAGGACGCCAGTGTGGCCTATACGGGCTCAACCGGGAGACCTGGTAAAAATGGTACAACCCTGCACATACATACATACATACATACATACATACATACATACATACATAGGCGAGGGTGACGACACTCAAGGGGGGCCAGTGCAGTCATGATGATTCTCATCAGACATCCTTTTTGGCACAGGCCCCCCCCGCTGGGCGCCCACCCCTGGACCCATGCAGGCCTTCCTCTTTAATATGGTATCCCCCCCCCCATACATACATACATACATACATACATACATACATACATACATACATACATACATACATACATACATACATACATACATACATACATACATACATACATACATACATACAAACATACAGACATACATACACCGGTGAATGCTGTGAGTGCTGTGAATGCTGGAGGCAGGGAGGGAGTTCTGTGAATGCTGGAGGCAGGGAGGGAGTTCAGTTCCAAGGTTCAGCGGACTGTGGCCGCAACGCCCGCCTCTGAACAATGAATTTATGGTCTTGCAGCTCAGTAGGAATGTAGGGGGGCGCACAGTGCGCCGTGCGAAAAATGGGCTATTTTCGACCCATTTTCCCCAATGGCCAAGGAGACCGCAGTACCTCCTGTGTCCCCATACACAGGACTGCCCAGATTCTTACTCAGTCCAAAAACTCAGACAATGAGTCAAAATCAACTATGTTTTACACTCAAATTGCCAGACTGGTGTCTGAATCTGCTGTTGTTGCCTTGTGGACATGATTCGATTTATGACCCTTGGTACATATACAGGCGAATGACTGCACAGCCAGTGCATCAGTGTGCTCCCACCACCACAGTTTGAGCATGAGCATCCCCCTTCCCCTCTCCCTTTGGCGCCGGCCTGTTTGACCGCTAAAGCAGCCACTTCCTTCGTACGATACAAGCTTCTGCCTGGTGCCCGCACGAAGGATTGGTATGGCCAATCTTTGGAATCCCCTGCACGAGGGGATCTCTTGTGGGGTCAATTTTGTGCCGGAAATTCTCAACGGGCTGCCACAGAGGGGGGACCAGCAAACAGGACGCTCTCCATGGGCTTCTTCCTGCAGACCTGTTTGCGAAAGGCGCCTGGGGTCGTCTTTTCGGCCCTTGACAAGCTTCTCTCTTTCTTGTGGCCTGTATGTGCTGCCTGTCGTGCTGACAATGTCTCCAACAACACCACACACCTGACAGTCCACACGTCACCATACCCGGGGGATGGGGGGGTTCCTGAGAAACCAGACATTATGCGGGGCTTGCAAACCCCCTCCCCCTTTTTTCAACCTGCTCCAACATTAAGCATGGATCCCCCTTGGTCCGTCAATATGCTGTGCAAGTTCGATATAGGGCACCGCTCACTGTATGTAGTGGGTTGCGGCTTTATTGTGGAGGGCGCATCTTATTGGACTAAAGGCTGAAAGTGCCTATGGCGGGGGCATTCAGTCGATTAGAACCAACCATTGCTCTCTCTTTTTAAACCTGCTCCAGGGGCAGGGGGTTTTTTAATGGCATTTTACAGCACAAACCCCCTTTTTGAACTAATGCCCAAGGTGACAAAATTGTTCATCTCTCATTCGGATTCCTCCAAAACCCTAGGGGCATTAGATCTGTGGGCTGAAGGCTTGGCTATTTGGCAAAAAGGATGGCTGGGCAGATGCCCTCTCCACTCTCCCACAAGGACTTGTTGACAAGGAGGCCGTGACCCTTGGCTTACACTCCCTGCACGTTGGAACATTACTGTCAGTTGTGAGGCAGGTCTTGTGCTTGCAGCTCAGGTTTTCTGGGGTTGTAAGGGCTGTTTGGGTGGGTGCATCTTGGGATGGTGCACCGGTATTTGACCACTGATCGCTGCCACGGTGCGGACGCGGTGCGCGTGCAGTGCAACAACACCGTCTGTATCGTCTGTCCGGCCACTGAGTCTCCGCAGTGATGTGGGCGACCTGGAACTTTTATGCTCAGGGTTTGTTGCACATCTCGAATGAGCCGGTTGGTGCTTTCAGGCCACCGGCATATTTCACTTCGTCGACTCCGCCCTGGGGGTGTTAGTGGGGGAGCATTGCTCAGCAGCTGCTGCACTGCTCCTGCGCGTGGCCACACCGGCTGCTGCAGGCATTTCTCTGCGACAGTCGACCTACTGAACAACCGTTCACCCGGTGCCCAAGGCCCAGGGCAGTCCAGTGGCGAAGCAGACGGGCCCACTCCCCCACGACCGAGTGAGGGGCCACAGCCGCAGCAAAGTCAGTACTGGGCGTACGTGCCTGAGTGGGCGCAGCGGTACATTCTGGTGGTGGTGAGTTACCTCGTCACCAATGCCCTTGTCAGTACCATCGTGGCAATCGGACTCGCCCTCCTTCTGTTCTGGCTCTTCCGCACCCATTTCATCTATCACGCAGCCGCGACCTCTAGTGATGTCATTTCTGGCACATTGAGCTCCGAAGAGGTGTGGCATTGGAAGGGCTGAGGCACGGGGGGGACGTCTCCTCGGTTCAGGTACGCGACCCCCCCCCTATTGGTGAGCAAGCACCCATGGCCTTGTGTGACAATTCACGTTGCTGGTTGTGGGGAGCACCTCCCAGCCTGGGGTCTTCGTGATGACCGCATACCGGGCACTGATCAGGCCGTCAGGGGAGGATGCCGTGGGCTGAAGTTGCATTCTGGATTCCCACCCAGGCAGGTGGATGCCCGCGGCAGTGCGGATGCCCGTAGTAGTACGGATGCCTGCTTGTCACAGCAGAAGGTTCAAAGGCAAGAGGCCAATAGGCGCGCCACAGGCTAACAGAGCCAACCACCAAGGCTTTGTGCCAAACCTCCCTCCCTGCCCTCCGGGCCCACTTAGTTACCAAGGGTCAATGGCTACAGGCCATACATAGGGTTGCGCCGAAGGCGCCTGAAATTTTTGTCCCCTTTGCTGGGGACCCCCGAGAATGCTGGGGTTAGGTAGCATTTCCGCCCATTTGCGGGCCCCCAAGAAGGCAGGGGTGAGGTAGCCAATTTTGATTTTGAGGTAGCCACTTTTGATCGGAGCTTTTGAGCGCAAGATATGGCAAGACGAGGCGCTATACAAATGTTGTTTATTGCGAAGTGAAGATCCTGCATTCGGAGGGGTTAGGGACTCGCAATCCACGCTTTGTTGCGTGGCCCCTTGAGTTGGGGTGAGGGACTCGCAATCCACGCTTTGTTGCGTGGCCCCTTGAGTTGGGGTTAGGGACTCTCAATCCACGGGCTGATAAAAACTGCGAGAGGTGGGCAGCCTGTTGGGCTACATAACAGCCGGGGTGAGAGTGGGACAGTTGTCCTTCTACTCACAAATGCTGCTTCTGCCGGTTGGCGTCTCTCCCACGCCGGCGTCGCCATGCTCCCCACAGAGTCTTTCCCATGACAAGTCTTGTGTGTGACTTGCATGTTGGTCAAGGTCATTTCTCATGGTGTTTAGCGGGGGGGGGGGGGGGGGCTGCACTGTGCTGTGCCCCCCTTCATCCACTTCGCTGTCAGTGACGGCAGGCTGGCACGTAGTCGTTCCCAAGCAATGCAGTTTGCAGGCGAGTTTCAACGTCTTATGCATGAAATGGCGCCATGGAGCTATGGGTTGGGGATCACCACATCAGGCGGTAGTATCAGACACAGTGCACACGCAGTAGTATACTGGGGTTGTTGTATGGGCCATTTCAGCGAATTTAGAGGCTACGTGCTGTTGGCACCTGTGTTTTTGCCCCAAATTGTCCCTGACACTGCAGAAGGAATTTGAGCAGTGTAGCCACATACAAAATTGGGATCGGTGTGCAACATTTTGTCATCTTTCAACGTATTGCAGCACTGGTTGCACGTGGGCCAGGGGGACCCTTACACCCTGCCATACCTCTTCCCCCAGCAATTTCCACCAAGGGACAGTACGGTATTTATAAGGGCTTAAAAGGTAGAAAATTTCCCGGAGAAGTTGTTCCAATACCTGACGCAGTGCGTGTGCGGGGCGTGAACTCCCTCCGATGGCGCATGGCATTTTGCACATGTGGTCCCCATTCATGCCCCCCTCCCCGGGCCCCACCGCAATGCCCAGGTGAAGTTCCAGGCGGAGGTGCTGTCCAAAGCGGTGGTGGAGCGCATTCTCAACGATGAGACCACGATGGACCTGGTGGTGCAGCTGGTGGTCAAAGTTGTGCAGCAGCCCGAGACCATTGAGGCTGCCAAGCAGCTGGTCAAGGAGCTGTTTGAGGATCCCAAAATGTTGGAGGCGACGAAGCTGTTCTTTATGGATTTGTTGGATGAACCAGAAGTGCAGGTATGCCACTCCCCATTGCGCTGGGGATGAGGGGGCGGACCCGGCGCCCTTGAACAGACATGTGGAGCATGTCAGGTATGTTAGCATGTCAGTACGCGAGTATGTGAGGTACGTAATAGAGCCCCTTGGATATGCGTCGAGGGCACAGGGTTCAGTCTGGATGATCCATGGTCGCACACGAGGGGACTAATGGGGGTGCGTCAGCGCGCCGGGCGCGCGCCAGGCATCTTTTTGGGCCACTTTTGATATGTAGCCCTTATCCACGCTTTTGCATGGCCCCCTTCCGGTTGGGAATATGGACCGGCCCCGTTCTGGTGGCTGATTTCTTTGATTTTGAGGTTGGGGGCCATGACGGCGCTTACAAAGGCCGGATTCATATCATATTGGCTAATAAACAATTTGTTCCCCACAAGTGTGGGCATCAATACATTCATCGCAATAATGCTCCTGGCACTCACCACAACCTGTGATGGTGGAGCGCTTCTGATAACACAAGGCACACACATCTGCCTCAGCCTCTCCTGTCTCTCCCTCCTCTTGTGGGGAAGGTTTGCGGTCCACTCTGGTCGAGTCGGGGGGCTCCTCTAGGGGAGGGTAAATCCTTGGTTACAGTCGGGATAGCTAATACAGAAGTAGCATGCAGGGCGCGCGCCAGGCAAACACCCCCCCCCCCAATGAGGGTGCAGGGCTGTTCCCTGACGGTGGGAGGAGGCACGGGGGATGGAAGCAGGGCTCGAGGCAAAGGGCAGTCCCTGGCAAAAGGTTCCAAGGCTGCCCCCTGGCGCTCAGTGGGGGGTAAGAGGGCTCTGGCAGGGGCCTGAAGCAAGGCAGTTGCCCGGTGCTTGCACTTCAGAGCGAGTGCAGGGGGGGGGTAAGTACCCCTCGTCCCATCACGTGCTTGTCCTAGCACGGCGACCCCGTGTTTCCGCACTTTTGGGCTGTTTTGGGAGCCGTGGTTTTTGCGGTTCCAAGACAATGTGATGTGTAGCCTTGTGCACTCTGCATGAGCGGTTAATTTGGGTGTCAAAGTGTGGGAGAGTACATTAGCGCGCCGGGCACGCGTCGGGCACACCGGGCAAAGTTTTCCCACGCCCCTCAAGTTGGGGTTAAGGACTCCCACTTTTCGGTGTGGCCACTGAGTGGTGCGTCACGCACAAGAGGGGGATTCTTTGATTTTGAGGTGGCTGGCCATGATGGGGCCTACAGGGGTAGGGTGTGTGTGATCGTCCCATTTGTTGGGCGAAAAAATGGGAATTTAATTGATCACCAACAGTCATACAATGTGCTTGTGCTTAGGGTTCCTGAGCTTGAGGAGGGAGTGATGTTTGGGGGTAAAGTGTTCTGATAGAAGGCCGGAACATTCATTTGGATGCCAGGCGCGCCGGGCAAACATACCCTCTGGGTGTAAGAAAAATAAAGGACACTGATGCGTCCCTGCACCTGAGATGTCTTGGGTTGGGCAGTTGATGGAAAAGGCATGGGCTTCCATCACAGAGGATGAATTGCGCTCAGCCATGCGAGAGGCCAGTTTCTGCAACGGAATGAAGTTGTCCAGCTCTTCAAGATGAGGCGCATGGTTGGCAAGGGGTTCGATTCGGTCCAGTCAATCAGAATGCAAGCAACTGAGTGGCATCTGATTTGTGCAGATGGGGATAAACGCTTTGTATTGTCGTGTTTTGAGGGGTACGGGTGGCTTATGTCTGCAACACGCGTTCCGTGGTATGTGGTGCGCGTGAACAGGGCTTGTCCAAACACCGCGACCCCGTGTTTCCGCACTTTTGCTGAACTTGGCCCGTGTTAGGACAAGGGGGGCATTGGGACCACTGCCACCATTGCCTCTCCGCTGTACCTATTCAGGCCGCCTCCACAACTATTCCTGCGGCATGCTTGCCTTCTCCATACCCCTTTCCCCACCACATCTACCACCTCCGCACCACGCCCCCCCCCCCCCTTCCGCTGTGGCCATCCCAGGACAAAATAAATGAAATCGGGATGAAAGCCACGGAGCACGTTCTCAATAGCGACGAGTCTCGCGACAAACTGGCGGCCCTGTTCACGGAGGTGTTTGCCGACAGACACTTGCAGAGGGACACGGGGGACGCCTTGTGGAATGCCACTTGGTACAGTGTCACGCCGTCGGTGTTCGTAGGTGTGCCCCTGCAGCGGAGGCAGCCTCCGCCCTCCCCTGTTCCTGCCCTCCTCCAAACCGTCGCGGGGCACATCGTGTGCTCTGGTGTAGACACAGACGTTGGCTTGAGGTCGATCCCATCGCTCGGGCGCTCCTCCAGCTCGCGGTTTGCCCGGGAGGCCCGGTCCGTCTCCGCTGGGCCGGACTGTCGGCGCTGCGGCGCCCTCGCTGGCCCCAACACCGGCATTCCTCGGGGGCAGGCCCCCAGGCCCCCGCCGCAGAGAACGACCACTCAAGCGGAGACGGGGGGGTCACCGCAGCAGCGGGTGAAGCACGTCACGGGTACCCCCTGAACACCACGCCCCCGGACCACTGTGCGCTGGGACGGAGGCAGACTTGCCACTTGTGTCTGCCGGCTCGGACATGATCAGATGGAGGAGGGTCCTACTGAGCCACACGCTGGACGTGGTACGTCCCTACTGAGTTCTGGTGGTGCGGGGGGCGGGTATTACTAAGGGGCCATTGATTCGGGGTCGATTGCGACTGAGAACCAGGCATCGTTTATAAGAGCTATTTTGCAAGGGGGGGGGGGTCTGGTTGGGTGGGTCTAAAGCTCTGGACCCCCACCCCTCTTATTATTCGAGGGTTTCCTGGGTTGGGCTCCTGCCACACCTTCTTTCTTTGGTCACAGGAGCCTTGTCTGGCTGTTTGCTGGTGCCCTTTTCTGCGTTGTCGTTTTGCAGGTGGCAGGTGTGCAGGTGGCAATTTTTCAGATGGCGGACCTTTTTTTTGATAACATCTTAAACCTGTGGACCTTTTGTTGCACAAAGCTATCAGAGCTGGTTCGTAGCCCAGTTGTCAAGGTACATGACTGCAGTTCCAGTGTTCCCTGGTTCAAACTCTGGGATTGTAAAGTTTTTGGTGTGTCACCCTTTGGGGTTGCCTAACCTGGGAGAGCGCCTTGGCTTCAATTTGGTTCACAAAAAATGCTCCCCACAGATTTATAAGAGGGTGGGGGGGTCTGGGTGGGTCAAAAGTCGGGTGGGTGGGTCCAAAGTTGGGCGGGTGGGTCTTGTCCAAAATGCCCCCACCCCTCTTATAAACGTTGCCTGCGGAGAACAGGTTCCCCTGCCAGACGCTAGCGGCATGTCTGGACGGAGGGCATCCCCCACTGAGCGGGGGTTCTCGCCGAGGGCCCAGTTTTATGTGCCCAGATCGTCTGGCGGTACCCCCTCCCCCTCCAGGGCGCCCAGCCGAGGCCCAGCCACTGTCCCCTTGACGCCGAGTGCCAGCCTCCATGGCATTCGTAACCGACAGTAACCGCCCCCAACCGCCTCTGGGGCCGCCTCTAAGGTCCCTTCCCTTCTAATGCATCCCTGCCCCCCGGTACATGCAGCACGACACAATACTATGGCACTGAGGGAGTCTCACATGAGGTCAGGGTCATGCCAGAGAAACCTGATGCCATGCCCCCCCCCCCCCTAAAAAAAAACGCACACGAGACCGAAAGCCGGGCCCTGGGACACCCCACCGACCGCCCGCAAAGAAGGCCCCCATGCCCCCGCCCCCACCCACTTGAATGCCCTGTTTCTCGGGCTGCCCCGTCGGCGGCACCACAGGCACAGGGTCCGCGGGGGGTGGGAAAGCGTCAGGGGGGAGGGCCCCGTATCAACGGCCACTCAGTAATACCCGCCCCCCGCACCACCAGAACTCAGTAGGAACGTGCTGCGTCTTGTGTGTGGCTCAGTAGGACCCTCCTCCATCCGATCATGTCTGAGCCGGCAGACGCCAGTGGCAAGTCTGCCTCCGTCCCAGCGCACAGTGGTCCGGGGGCGTAGTGTTCAGGGGGTACCCGTGACGTGCTTCACCCGCTGCTGCGGTGATCTCCAGCCCACGCAAACAAAACGCCCCTTCTCCCTCCCCCCGTCCCCCATTGCACGGCAGCCCCCCCCCCCCCCCCAGGGCCGCAGTCCAGAGGCACGCCTCCACGCAACACAACCGAGTGCTCGATCCCGGAGGCACCCGCCGGCGGCACCAACTCCGTCGTCAAGGCATGCCCCGTCCGCGGGCCCCCCGCCCCCCAACCCCCGGAACGAACCGGATAGGCACGGCCGCCCCGGCCCCTTCTCCAGGGCAAAGCGGCATGAAGCGGCGTGGCGGCGTGTGTCCATATGAGAACCCCCTTGGCCAGCAATGCGCTTGGGGGACCACGGGCCCAACGCGGGTTTCAAGAGCGGCTGCAAAGGCGGTTACCGGCGGTTGGAGCAGCGGTTGGGGGGCAATGTCTGGCGGGTACAAAAGCGGTTGGAGAGCCATCGGGGGCGAACAGAAGCGACTGGGAGGGTCGAGCGTCCCGCTGAAGAAGGGGGGCGGGGGGGGGGGGGGCGTGCCTTCCCCCCCCCCGCCCCCCCTTTCAAGTGCAAGCCTTGCCCCCCCCCCCCCCCCCCCCCTCGCCCGCAACACCGGGGCAACGCCCCCGTGGGGCTGCGGCGGCCCTCCGCCCGTGCAGGGCCGCCCCAGCGCAGACACACACACCCCTGCCCCTCCTCACAGCCGCGGTCTAGAGGCGCACCCCCACAAGACGCAGGGCAAGGGCGTGCGACATGGAGCACTGGCCGGCAGACCCGACGGCGTATCTGGGCCCCTCCGCCGAGGGTCGCCGAAGGAAGCAGCACCGGACGGCCCATGGGGCCAATGGGGAGGGCCCAGGGGATCCCCCCGGCAAAGAAGGGGGGCACGGGGAGGGGCACTGGGTTTCGCCCCGTACCAGTGTGCCACTCATTAAGATCCGCTCTTGGGACATCTGAAAGTCAGTGGGAACCAGCTCTGCCCCGTGTCCGACTCAGTAGGGTCCGGCTCCTTCTGATTACGTCTGACGTGCCAGACGCTAGTGGCAAGTCTGCTCCTGCCCCCCGCCCTCCCGAGGCACCGCACCCACCGCCGCTGGATCAGTGGCCCCCGGGCCTCGCAAGCTCCGCTGAGCTGCACGAGTCGGTGGTGAATGGGGGTGAGGGGCGTACTGGTGACGGGGGGAGTCCTCCGGTGACAAGGGCGCGGGGCAGTGATGTATTCGAAGGGCCGTACACCATCGGAGGAGGGGGGGTACCCCCCCCCCCTCCTGGACCCCCCTTCCAATGTTTGGGGCTGACAGCCACAATTTTGCTTCGGCGGGGACCATAGGGGACCCCCGGAGGATGGGGATCCCCCTCTAATACATCCCTGGCCCTGGGTACGGTAGCCCTCCTCGCCCACCCCCACCCCCGCCAAACAGGCACTCCCCCCCCCCCCGTCAGATACCGAGGCCTTGTGCCAACCCCCCCCCCCCTCAGGACCGCAGGACATATGGAGACACTGAGGCACCAGGCCCATGACGTGCTCTGCCGCACTGCCTGCCCGCAAGTGCTGTGCTGTGGGGTGCTGCGTGTTCACAAGGGCTGTGCTGTGGTGTTGTGCAGCGCCTGTTCTCACGTGTTGTGTTGTGTCGCGATGCCCGATCATGAGCGGTTGCGCGGCATTGCGATGGATCGCGCGTCCGCAAGCGGTGCGCTGCACTGCGATGGAATGCCGTGCCGTCCCCCATGCCCCTCCAGGCAGCTCCACCTTTGATCCCTCTCTCTGTATTCAGGGAAGAAAGCCGCAGCCGCAGCCCCACCGACCGCTCCGCGAGCGGCAGACTCCTCCGGTGATGATTCATGAGGGGCTCGGTGCCGGAGGGGCGGCGTGGGCTCGCACGCGCTGGGGCGATGGCACGACGCGGGATGCGCAGGGCGACCCGTCTGCTGTTCACTGACAAGGGGCCGAGAGCCTCTCTTTTAGCGGAGCTGGTGTCACTTTTGCAGCGCCTCAAAGACGCAAGGCCGAGTCTGTGGACGGCTGGGAACCACTGCAGCCTCTTGGCCAGCGCAGGCATCGTCAACAGCCGCGGCGGCGGCGGCGGCGGCAGCCTATCGTATAAATATACACCGTAACCGGAAATGCGGATAATACTAATACCCCCACTCACACCCCCTGCACACCGCTTTCGGGGCCACGGGTGTCACTGATGCCGACAGCGGAGTGCACCAACCCATGCCCAAAGGGGGGGGGGGGGGGGGCAAAGGAAAGGGTGCAGCGATTGCACAACGCCCCACCACCGATGGGCACTCTGACCGCCAGTGAAGCCATTCCATGTGCCAGCCCTCACCTCGCTTTAGCCTCAGACAGACAACGCAGCCCCAATGCTGAGGAGAAGGGTACTGCAGGCCATACCCCAGCCCCAGCTTCGACGCCAGCGCGGGAGTCCGACTCCGCGTCACTTTCCGCGTGTGCCCACGACAAGGCTGTGCTCATGTGCATCCTCCGCCTGCGCGTGGGTCAGTGCTGTTGCAAATCCCGAGCAGTCTTGTTGTTTATTACCCAAATTGCGCGCCGCAAGGCACGCCGCCAGTGCCGTAGGATAGGCATTCCCATAAAGATCGAGTAAATGCGTTTGGAGGGAGGGGGGGGAGGTAGCGCAGTCTGTGCATGAGAGCAGAGCTGTGCAACGCTGCTCGCCATTGTGCCATCGGGCAAAGCCACGCCACCTCAAATGTTTCGCCCCTGTTCCTTGTGATGAAGTGCAACTCTCGCTGAGTTGGTACCCTCTGGCACCGCGTTACAAATTCCCACATCCGGTGGCGGAGAGCACCCCCCAAACTTCACGGTCTGGGGATGAGTCCTGCTGGTGCAAGGGGTTGGGGACGCCATGGGGGACCCACCCAACACCCTGTCGGATACCAGGATAGTGCAGAGGACTTTCTTCACCCCTGCCAGTCGCAGGCCAGGGTTCCCTTACCTGCAGGGGGGGTATGAACGTGGCATTCTGGAGATGAAAAAACGGCAGCCAACGGTCACTGTGGGTGTTGCAAAGAAACGTGATGTTTCGAACTGTCCACCGCACAACACTCAATGTGACCCAGACCAGCCTGGTACACCTTGCCACAAAGCCTCACCAATCGGCACAGAGGAACTGCATACACCCCGTAGGTGTTGTTTCCGCAAGCTTTGGAACCATGGAATTTGTTGGTTCCTTGTTGCAGTCGGCCATGAACACCAAGCGTTTTTCGTTATTTGGGGCTGGGGATCGTATTTTTGGAGTACCGATTGCGGTCTTTGTCAGAGCAACTGTTGGTGTTGTCTCGTTGCACTCAGTGCTATTCCCATCGTTCTCGCAAGAGGGGGCGTGCAGGGGGGGGGGGGGGGGCTGAGGTGCCTGATCACGCTCAATCGACGTTGGGGTATGCCAGTTTCTGTTGCCTCTGGCCTGCCAGAATTTAGTTCATAGGCCGTAGGGGGGGCGCATCCTGCACTGTGCGCACGATGTGCTCACACTGTGCGAAAAGTAGGTTCCGAAAAGTAGGTTATTTTCGAGACGTTTATGTGGTGGCCAAGGTGACTGCGGTAACTACTGTGTTCCCATACACAGGACTGCTCAGTCACAGTCAGAGTCAGTGACAATGTCACAGTCGGAATCAGAGTCAGAGTCAGAGCTAGAGCTAGAGCTAGAGTCGGAGCTGGAGCTAGAGCTAGAGTCGGAGCTGGAGTTAGAGGTGGAGGCAGAGGTGGAGCTAGAAGAGCTCGAGCTCGAGGATGCATACACTAAAAAAAGAGGGCGCCGTTGGCGCCATGCCCCCTTGGATCCTAGCTTTTTCATTAGTGAGAATGGTGTCTGTCAATTGAGCCTTTTTCCCAACCCCCCCCCAGTTTTTGGGCTCTATTGACCCCCCTCCCCCCCCCCCCCGGAAGTGAAACCCGGCACGCCCTATTGGGCACGCGCGTTGTGCCAAACCACCCCCTAGGTGTGGTGGGTTTGCACTCGCTTCTTGCATTTGCCTATTTGCTGCAATGAAAGGCGCCCATGCCATCTCACTGAACATCTCGTTTCTTTGGCTATTGCTTTGTGCCACCTCCTTTGTGCCTTGCGGTACACTGTCGTGCACACGCGGGGTCGGGAGGAATCGTTGGTTGTTGAGGTAGAGAGTAGCCCCATCAAGGGTAGCCGGATGAAGTTTCTTCGCACTCTGACTGAAGATGTGCAAACACACTTTAATGGATCTCAGTGGGTTGGTAGTGCTACAATGGAGGATGGAGGATTCAGTTGAGGCAAGCTCGTTCGTGTGCGAGAGTGTTCACCTACGTGACGGCTACCAACTTTGGCCAAAGCACGGAGCGCATGTGTGATAGGACTAGGACGTTTGAGGTGTTTGATGAGGTCCGGAGGTCCGGTTCATGTTCAATTGTGCAGGGTGTCGTGTAGGGTTCGGATGCTATCATTGAACACATGTGGGGCTAGGAACTCATGGTTGAACAGTGGGTAACCCTCGGGTGAAGACATGAAGGGCTAGGACCCAATGGATCAACACATGGAGTGCCCGTGGACTTTTTTTGGGGAAACCGTCATTCCCGTTAAGGACCACCCTGTTCAGCGATGCCCACAGAGGCCCGACGAGGGTTGTTGTCACCTGCAGTTGGGAGTGACGTGGGTAAGGCAATGCAGGCAGAAGAGGGCAAGGCCAGTGGGAGGCGCCGGGGAGTGCACGAAGGGGGTCGGGATGTTGTTTAGGTAGATAAGTGGAGTTGGGCCCAAAGAGGGATCACGACCATTGGTTCAAAGAATGTGTGGCCCTTCGTTCATTCCGTGGTGTCGTGGCCCATACAGCCCACAAGATGAACAGCGAATACATCAGACAACAATCCGATTGTGCGCAGGTGCTCTTGGGCGCTACTCAGCAGACATGATTGATTTATTTCTGAGAAGGCTTAAGCTCAACATTTCAAGAAACACTCCAAAGACTCTGTGAAGCACCCCTGGTTTACACACACACCGGCTTTGCTTGCTCACTCAAGGATTGGATGTTCCCGTGTGCACCCCCTTCAGAGGCCACAAACTTTCAGTCCGGGAAGATACCCGGGGGTACCTTGAGTGGGGCTGGGCATGGGGGGGTTTGGTCTAAAGAGATCTCACACGCTGACAAGCACAAAACAGAGAAACCCCGGAAAATAGCGTCGATATGCTATTCCTAAATATAAAAAGATGTCTAGAGGTGTGAGAGCATGCGCAGTACACACACAGACCCAGAAATCCACACGCAAACTTGAGTTTGCCTTGGGCAAACCTCAGTTGAGGTAGGATTGCCCAAAAGCAGCTTTTTTCGATGCATGGTGGGTTTCCCCACCGAAGATTATTCCAAACCTGCTCAACTGCGAGGTTCACCGAAGGACTGCCGCAGGTATGAGACCCGTACAAAGCCTTTGGGGCAAAATTGGCGTAATATGAATGGAACATCAAGCCCATAAAATCAGCACCAAGGTGCAAAGCACTACCTGATGGCACCATTGGCTTGGAAACTGAGATCACCCAGATTGTGGTGGGCGGATGCTTGGCGTGTACCCATTTCTCAAAAATTTTGCAAGCAGCACTGACTGTGACTGATCGGGGAAAAGAAAAATTAAGGTGTACAAAAATGGCAGCCTAGGCAACGGCACCTCAATGGGGAGGGGGGGTTATCTTAAGTGACGCGGGGTGTGAGGGTTCTGCGTGCAGCGATTGCGTGCTGAAGTTGCATTTGCATTTCAGACGTGGCAGATATCCAACTCAATTCTTTTATTGCAAATGATTTGTTTGAGGGATCAGATGATTCAGACCTGGGCAAATGCATCACAACGCTGAGGCACACCTGTCAGTGCGGACACTGCCTTGTTCCACAGTGCAGTCCCATGTGTCCAAGGGATCCTTCAAGTGGGAGGGGATTATCTTTGGTGGTGTCGGGGGGTTACCCTTAACCCTCAAATTCAGTCCAGGCGCAGTCATCATAAGTTCGCCTGGTGTCACCTTTTCTGATTCCGCATCCTTGTCAGCCCCTACACGCAGGGGGTCACTCCGAGGGGACAATTTTCCCCTGTTTGGGAACCGGTAAGGGCAGGTCCCCAGGTCCCCCCTGGGGACAAAAATTCCCCTGTCTGGGAACCGGGCAGGGGGGGTCTGAAGGGGGGCCACCAGCAGCCATCATTTTCACCAGGTGGGGAATTGGTATATAATAGGGCTGGTTCCCGAACGGGGGATTTTTGTCCTCTCAGGAGAAACCCTCTCCCCAATTCACGAATGCCGGTTTTTTGTCCTGTCGGGGACTGGGTATGTCACGTGATATTGGCAAATTTCACGAAGTGGGGTACATGCGTCGCGTGATTTTGGGAAAGTTCCCAAATTGGGTATGTACAGGGACCATGGGGGTGGGGGGGGGGCAATCACGTGCTGCATTCCGTGTGCTTACCCCGGAGGTATGCCAAAATTTGTACTGAATCGTAGCTGACTGCCCACACCGGGCCCCAGCATTGTCTTGTTGAGCCTGTTTGATCAAAAACAAACCCGTACCCTCTGTTTCAACAACACGCCATAAGATGCACATCCGCCATACAGCACATCCCAGGAACTGTCCATGAGGATGCGACAGCCATTCTGCTTCATGCACTGATGCCAAACTCTAAGGTTCAGATAAGCATCCCACTGCCCAGGCCGTTTCTGTTGAGTCGCTCGACACGAAACTATCTATGATGTACTTACCTATCGTCAAGAACCGGCTGTTCAGCCCGAGCACTGACGAGCCACACGCAAGTTTGAGTTCCAAAAGAAATATTTGATCTTCTTGCCACTTGCCTTGTACAGAGGTGGTTGCTGGGTTTGGGTCGTTTTCCGTCCTGGTGGGATTTGCCACATTTGTCTGGGCATTGGTGGGGATTCTGCTAACTGTGTGCGTTTTTGGGGGTTCGAACCCACTGAGTGTCCCGAAAGGGGGGGGGTATGTGGGGTATATTCGGAAAGCCCTTGAAAAGGGCTTTTTGGAAGACCCGGGTCTGCATCCTGTATTGTTGACATGTTTGAGAATTTTGTCCGTTTTGGACGGTGCCTGTGCTGCCTGCTGCCCGTTTTTGTCAACACGCAGCTGCCATGTCTGCATACAAATTTACGGCAACTGCTGTTGCCTCTCCAGATGCACCACCGAAGCCTTTGGTTGGCTGGATTTTGGCAGCACACCAGACCCTGTGAATGTGCAGCCCCATCCTGGCTATGTATGGTTGAAATCAGAATACAGTGAGGCCATTCCTTGGCGCAAAGTCCAGTTGACCAAACAGCAAAACCTGGACCTCACAACTGACGGCCTGTGGGCTATGCCTCTTAACACAGGGTGGGTGCCAGTGAAGGAACGCAGGCTGGGGGATTGGGAAAAATTGAAGAAATATGTCCCTGTCCACAAACGGGGCGATTTCTGTCCCAATGGGATCCCAGCCTTGCCTGAAAAAGGCAATGCAAATCACGATGATGATTCCGAATAAACCTGATGAGAAACTTTGCAGTGCATGTCTGGTGTGTCGGCCAATGTGCAGCTCTGTGTTGAGAAATGTGAGCACCTATCCCCGCCCAAAACCCGTACATTTCTGAAACGGCCTTTTCTCACAGATTTCAAAAAGTATACACACCCCCCCCCCTTTTTACATCGTGACATGTTGGTGCATTGGAGCAAATCTGGTAAAAAATCCAAAAAAAAGTGACAAAACACACAAAGTTGGCAGATTATGAATGATGCGGAGAGACATGTATGCAGCATGCATGTACCGCACAAACATTGCCTAGCTAGGCTTTGGCACCTAGTTTTGCGTGCAGTTTGTAACATGGTTTGGGATGGTGTTTCGGATGGGGTTCAAGTTTTGGGATGGAGTAAGGGACACGGGTCCAATAGTTTGCATCGAGTTTCAACACTGTTTGGAGAAGGGTATAGGACAAGGTGTTTGTTTGTGTTCCGTGGGTGTGGGGGTCTTTGTGGAGTCGTCCTTTGCAGACTTCTCCTCATCGGAGTGGTGGTTGTCCACACCAGTATGCCGGGGGCGCCGTCGTGTGGGCCACTCACTCTGCCGACCCTGTGTTTATCATTGTGGATGGTCAGAATGTAAAAGGAATCAGTTTGAGGAATTCCGTTTTTTAAGCTGCCTAGGTTGGAAAACTACATCAGTAGGATGAGCCCTAGCCCCTTTGGGAGCCCCCCCCCCCAAAAAAAACACACGGAGAGTTTTGCAGCGTTGTTCAAACTATTGCTGCTGGACCGGTACTACTGAAGGACATCCACTGCCCCCTTGCTGTGAGCCAGAGGCGTGTACGCAGCCACCCATGGAGAGCATTTTTGTTGTCACAGCTGGTGGTTGGTGCACGGGGGGAATTGGTACAGGGGGACTTGGTACAGCTGCTGTCTATGTTGCGGGAAGTAGAACATAAGTAGAACAGCACATGGGTTGTATTATACCTATTCTCGTTGATGAGAATTTTTTTACCGCATTTGTAAGATTGTGTATGGGTAGTCGTATGCACGGTGGAACTTAGGCAGGCCTTTTAGGGGTCTCCAGGCGCGGAGGTTAGAAGGAAAGAGTTGTGGTGGCTAGAGATAGCCGTCGTGAACAGCCTGTGGTGTATCTTGTGAGCTAGATGAGCCAAGGAGATCATTTTTACCTTCTTGGTCCCAGGCCACCACATCTTTCTGTGCATGAAGGTCACGTACAACAGAGTATTCCGGCTGTTCTAAGGAGCCTCCTCCCCGGGATCACTGCAAGTGGTGGTTCAATCCACCAAGGAGATTCGGCAGGCGCAAGTGCTACCCACTGCACCGCGCCCTAAACAAAGAACTGTGGTTGAGCTAAAGCAATTGGGATGGCAGCAAACAGGCACTAGTAGATTTGGCATGTGTTAAGAGAGGCGTGGAATATGATCGTGCTCAACCCGAACCTCAGCATATCCTGCGGGACTCTACTCGATGGCATGCCCCGGTAACTCTAGAAGCCCGGTGGCCTCAGAAATTCCAAGGAATCCCCGATGCGTTTGATAGGGCAGCGTGTCGGGTGCTCCTATCTGACAGCCCTGAATTCGATAAAGCCCAGCTTCAAGGATGGTTGGCTGGTGCTTTGTGGATTGCCAAAAGGGCACATGGTAGGGGTCTCTGTAGTAGTCCGGCCTCTTCCTATTGCACCCAAGCTCCCGAAGTTGACGGACATCTCATTTGGACCTTCTTGTGTAGAGCAGAGACAAGCTTCTTGGCGCCCCCTCCTACAAAAAGCAAGAACCATTGGCATGCCAAGGCGCTACACTACGTGGGCAATTTGCTTGGAGATGCGTGTTGCCATGCGCACGCCTGTTGCGATGGATATTACCAAAGACTTGCTACACTCTTTCATGAGCGACTATCATGGCATGGTGCTTCAAGTGCTACACACGCGTGCCGCATGATGTCAAGCTATTTGATAGACTGTTGACTTCTAACCCGGCAGTCTCTTAACCGTACATGCAGCTCTAGAGGCCCCTACCACGGCCATAGGGTAGCGTACGATTTGTCGTGGGTCGCATGAAAAATCATGAGTGGAGGTGGGGCCGGAGTTTTTGTGATGACTTGCTGCATTGGATAAATGCGCTAATGTGCATTCTACGGAAAGGTCAAGGGGGAGCACCTGATGCGGCGCGTGTGCAGAATGGAGTTTTTGCGGTCTAGTCTGACCAAGGAGCTGCAGCTTCTACCCCGATGGCCACTTGTTTGGAGGTTTTGAGCGTAGTCCGTGATACTCTTCACTTGAACTGCTGCACTAAGTTGGCTCATCAAACCGTCCATGCTTTGAGCGCCAAATCGTGCAAGACGAGGTGCTATACAAATGTCATTTGTTGCTCTTTCAAGATCACGCCCTCGAAACTCGGCCTCGACGTGTGGTACCCAAGGGTGATCTCTCCTTAGGCGCCATCTTGGGAGGTGTGTCAAAGCTAGCCCGGTATAGGTAAACAAGTTGGAAAAGTAGTGTGTGGTGCCTGCGCAACGCAGATATTCCCTCCAAGTGTTCTTCATGGAGCTTTCCATGGACTTTGAGTGCTTTGCTAAATGCACGCTCCTGGCATCCTCGCAACTTGTATATACAGCGACGGCACTACCTTTGCCTAAGCGGGCTTGTGTGCTGAAACTCGCCCCCAGGACTCTGCAGAAGCACGCTATGTGAGGCTATTTGATGTGTTGTTCTCCCGGGCGGGGCTCTCGTCAAACGCTATTCTTTGGTTCTCCTCGGAGGCCCCGCTCTTGTGGGGATCTGAGCTCAACCATACTTCACTTGTGGCTTAGAAATTGTGAACCTACAGTTTCATTTGAAAAGGTTCTGCGAAGAGAGATGGACGCACAAGCTGACGGTGCCACCCTCGTCACCTGCAATGTGTTAGGAACAAGCCCTTGCAGCTCAAGGGCATCCGGAACGGAGGGAGTCCAGCCCCGATATTTGAGACAGCATCCCGAACCTAATTACCCCCCCCCAAACACACACACACCGCCTGCCAACCTGTAGCCCTCTAGCACACATCGCTCCCAACCAGTGGGGCATTGTTGCACTAATGTTGCGAACCCTTGCATATGTGTTGCCACGGCTTGCCATGGCTCTCCTCGGTTCGTGTATGCATAACCGGCTGCCGTGCGACATGTACAACATAACCCAAATAAGCCACAGAGACATTCCATAGCTACACGGCGAACTCAACACAACATGCAGTATTGGTTTAGAAGTGGAGCACTGTAGCAGAACGTTCATTACCCATGACCAGTCGCCAGTGACACGGGGGCTCGGGTTTAGCAGCTAGTTACCCGTTGCTTCATGGCCCTTTGCCTGCCCAACCCTTTCCAAATTCATCATTGTGGTGCACAAAGTGAATACAAATAAAAAAAGGGGGTGGCACGGACTTCTAATTTGTCTCCCCCGGGGGGGGGGGGGCGTCACCTGGTTAACACAATATTTTTTGTTACGGCTCACTCTATTATTGTGTGGATGACTATTTTGTAGGGCATTGCCACTTGCATCCCTTGTACTCTTGGCACTCTTGCACCTACCACGCCTCCAACCCAAACCACCCCCCAGCTGCGCTTCTGAAAGCATTCCATTGAAAAGTGCCGAGCATGTGCAGAGCTTCAAGGTCATGTGGACCAAGACCAAGAAAGTTTACACCGATTACGTCAAAGAGTAGGTCTTTGAACGTTGGCAGCCCTTTAAACATGTGTCATGCTAAATTCTTTCGTGTTGTGCTGCACTTTTTGCGCCTATGAATGTGCGTGCATAGTGGTAGTACGGCTCCCCAGAGGGTGGAAGATGACCGTCTTCCCTGGGTGAGGCGGGGGGGAAGGGGTGTACTTCCCCCCACATCGGCTTAGGCATGGTCCCGCAAGGCCTTATGAGCTGCTACGGACTACCAGGCAGGCCGCTCCAGCACGTGCCCAGCCAGTGGGTAGCTGCGTACCGGCTATGCGCTTTGACTAAGGAGCCCAAAACCACGCCTACTAAGGGGAGCAGGTGATGTGGTGCGCGCGTCACAAAGATTTAGCCATTTGGCCTGACCAGGCACCCACAGTTGCCGCGGGATGTGGGCAGTCATGTATGTTTGCCGTCATTTGTTCCACACACAAGCACACTTTTGTCTAAGCATGGGGTGGGCGTTGAACCGCTGGTTTGCCTACTCTTTTAGGATAGCAGCCGTGCTTGCTCAAAGGTGGGGGGGGATATATCGCTTTGAAGATCCCGGGGGTCCAATTGCTACCGTACTGGACAACCAATGAGGTACGGTACGGTATTGCACATTGTTGTTGTGTTACTCTGTGCAATCCCTTTGCAATGGGGGATTGTCGTTATACTGTTGTTAGACTATAAAGACAAAGAACAATCCACACGCGCTGTGTGGCCCCTTAGGTTAGGGATACGGACCATGTGTGTTGCCCCTTAGGTTGGGGATATGGACCCGCAATCCGTGCCCCTCGCTGCATGGCCTCTTGAATTGGCCACACAGCTTGAAAAAACGCTTCTACTATCACGCATTGTGCTTGTTGCGTGTCGAGGCCTTATTAAAGTCCAAGTAAGAAAAAGTGCTTTTCCATTGCTTTGAGGCATACTCTAGTTGTATTAGAGATGCACTGAGCTTCCATGCATTTTTATCTTAGTATTGGTCCAACCAAAAGTGGTGATAACACATTTTGACCTATGGAACCAAACACCCAATCAGGATATGGAGTGGACCCCTTGATCCCCTTTCAATGTGAAGCTATTCATCTTTTCCTGAGTTGACTGAGCACTGACATACCTAAAGTAGAGCCTATGAATTTATCTATGTTTTTCCATGAATTCTTAGCTATCCTGGTGGTATGCACCCTAGGGGGCTGGGCACCTCTTTTTGAGAGGTCCTGGGTTCAATTCCTGGTCAGCCTAGCTAAGTAGGAAGATCCCATGTGACATGGCAGTGACCTCATCGCCACATACCATGCCACCTCAGCACATATGGGACCCAAAACAAAGAGTGCACATCTCCTGAGATGGCACTATGGAGAGAGAGTGACCCTGAGGCAGTTTTCTAACTCTTTTCCAAAAACATTTCAGCTATCTTTGTGAATATGCATTCATTTGTGACCTGAGTTGCAGTTTCTGTGAATATCCAATCATCTTTCACTGTTTACACTGCAGCCCTTCATGCTTTGATCCTGAATCCTCTTCTCTTTGCATACTATTGGCTTGGGCTATCCTGGAGTGACTTGGAGTGACTGTATTTCATCAAAACCAAAGCTTTTCATCTCCAAAAACAAGCAGCAGGAATCCCTACACCAACAGCAAGCAGCAGGAGAGGCAAAACACAGTGCTGAAAACACTATAAACTTTTCTGGTAGCAAGAGGCAGCCTGTCTCTGCGCACCGGCAGCAACCCCGTGCCGTACATCCAGTGCGCCGAGTACGGGCAAATATAAGCTGAAGGGTGAAAGAAGATGGACCCAGGAAGAGTGGACGCCGACGTGAAGACAGCGCCAGCGCCTGAGGCACCGGCAAGGCCGGCGCCTGGCGCTGTACCTTCGGCGGAGCCCTTACATGGGTAGGTGGGAGATGGCCGCTCCTGAGAATCGCCGACCCTGCTCCTGAGGAGCCAGCTCCTCAGGAGCACCGACCCTGGCTCCTCAGGAGCACCGACCCTGATGCTGCTCCTCAGGAGCACCGACCCTGATAAATGCTCCTCAGGAGCACCGACCCTGTACCAGCTCCAGGGTCGGCGATTCTCAGGAGCGGCGGTTGTCTTGTTAAGCATTTTGCTCCTAAGGAGCCAGGGTCATTGCTCCTCAAGAGCTAGGGGCGTGGCTCCTCAGGAGCTAGGGTCAAAGGTTGGCATTGCTCCGGAGGAGGAAGGGGTTGGGAAAAAAAAATCGAAATTTGACAGTCAACTATGGTTTATGTATGGTGTCTTCCATGATGTATGCATTTAGAAGTGGAATGGTTGTCATGAAATTTCATATGTTGGTTTTCCCCAGCGTATGCGCCATGATTGATGACGCTGATATTTTTTACTTTGTAAACGACCTCTCGCGAGCTTAGAAAAGGAAAAAAAAAGGCTGTTGAACCAAAAAACACCAAAACAGGGTATCGCGATTTGTTAGTCGCGAAGCGCCCTGATTCAGGCAGCAGGAGAAAATGAACTGTCGTCCCCATTCAAAGCTGAACCATACACAAATGTTCATTCGTACATCCAACTCACTCATCCATCATTAGAAGCTTTCGCCGTGTTCCAAATTACGCCTGTCCACGATTAGTTGTAAGTCGTTGGTGACCAATGGTTGACAACGGGATGACCAGAATGTTGGGTAAAGAACTGGTCCCAAGCCGTCACTCTACCCTTGAAATCGAAGACAATGATGGTCACAGTTTCAGCACTGCAGCTTCGCCAACAGCATTTGGACGTTCAAGGGCGGAAAGCACGTGCAGTACATCCTCAACCAGATAACTGACAAGATCGGTGAAAAATTGAAGAGGAAGGTATTTCAGCGGGGGGGGGGGGGCAAACCTGTGCGCCCTTCGATGCGTTTTGATCTTTTTTGTGTAGTTTTTGATCATTGAGTTCTTGTCGTAGTCTGGGGGTAGTTGCGTGGACTTCAAGTTGTGCAAGATCCACTGCACAAGTTGTGCACTGTGCACAACAAATGCAAAGATGCTTCACGACACAGCGGTGAGGCGCTGCCAACTCTCCTCTTCTTGTGGCTGCAGAAAATCGATACAAAGCCCCACATCATCAGAAATGATTTGTGGGTTTTCGGCAATTGTCTGATTGGTATGTCTCTACTGGACACTGCACAATTGCTCCCGCAAAAATCTGCACTACGTGCCCTCACTGGCAAAAGTGCTCGCTGACGGAACGCGTTGCACCAAGCGCTGCAGAGGACACTCCATCATAATGCACGCCACTCCTGCAGTTAATCCTCAATTCGATTCCCAAACGAAGGAGAATATGACCCTTGTGAAAACCAAGTTCGGCTCCGAGTGCAAGATCGGTGACAAGATGATCGATGCTGTCTGCAAAGGTGACTGCCCAACCGTGGCAACTGAACGTGATACTGCTTTTGTCCTGAATGGTACCGCCTGAAGCGGCCTTCAATGCATCGGGTTGTGGGCAAGGTGGGCAAGGTAGGTTGAATAGTGACCAGGGCCCGTTGACGCGCACCTGAACACACTTCGTAGGAGATTTGTTCTTGAAGATCCAGGATGCGCACAATTCCAAGACAGAGAGCGCATTGAATCAGTACGCCCGACCCCTGAAAGAAGGCTGAGGCGACTTCGCTGTTCGATGAGAGGAAGACGCTTCTGAAACAGGTCTGGTCCCAGACTGGCTCCTTACCTGTGTCATGCACAATTCGTAGAGCGGCAAAGTATCCCCAGCCACCCTGAGGAATTGAGCCACTGCTTGAAAATATGGTGGGGGGCGAAAGATGCAGAATGCACGTGGGCGATGTCCGTGATGGGCAATCAAGCAGTCGAAAAACAGTAAAACCTGTGAGCGGCCAGGAAAAAAAGTGAAAGACAGGCGCTTATGTGAGAAGTTGACGGAATCAAAATTTTGTCACGAGGGGAAGAAAGGCCAAAGGCGCACACAGCATAAGGATAATCTGCACTCTGCAATCTGAACGCACGTCTCAGCCTTGCAAAACCCTCGGGCACTCACCCAGGAACTGGCACCATCCGGCCGCACACTGGGCAGCCTAAAGGACTCCCAAATGAAATGGCAGTCCAAAGCAACTCGAGGGATTGTCTGAGACGCCGCGATCCACAGAACGAACTCCGGCAAAACGACTTGATTACACGGCCATGGTCAGTGTGTGCAGGAGTAGCGAGTTTAAAGCACACTGCTGGAACCCGTTTGACGAAGGAGGAAAGGAAAAGATGTGACATGAAAAGCAGTGGATCACAATGGAAGGGAAAATACATTGCGACTTTTTCCTGCCAAAGAATACCTTGAGATTTTGGTCCAGACCCAACAAGTGAGTGGAGCGCTGGGCGATACCAGACAGAGTTGCTGCGCGCCCTGCCTGTACCACCGTCTGAAGAAGACATCGAGCTGGCCTGTCCCAAACTGAATAATTTCCTCCAAGGTCCGAACATACCACTGGTCCCAGCCATACAGTCCCACACAGGGTGGTGGCTTGGGGATGCTTTAGTGTGCATTCTGGGAGGGGGCGGGGCAGGAGCTCCCGCCCAGACCCCGCCCCCCCTTTCCTCCTCCACTCTAGGTAGCCCATCACCTAAAAAAAGGTTGTTAGGCCAAGGGCAGGCGCAAGCGCCATGTCCCCTCTTTGGGGGTATTCGCGCAGCATACCCCAAGGTATGAAATTGGATGCTTACCCACTTGTAAATTCATCATCTTGGATGGGGGGGGGTTGGTTGAAAATTCGCAATTTCTGGGCGAGGTCGGAAGCCCCCTCCCCCCCCCCCCCCGCCCCGCCATAAAACGGGCTAGACGGCTCCAAATAGCACAAAACTGGTTTGTGGTGATGCGCTTTGCTTCGAGGTCATTTTGAGCGACTCCTATGTTGTCACATTGTGGCAAAAAAGACTTTTTACTCGCCTGCTTGACCCACCCAACACCCAGTTCTAATCATTTGATGGGCCAGTCGCTATGGAGGAACTGCCTTCATTGGAAAACAAGACACGGGGTTTGAGGTGTTGGCACGGGGTGAAATGTGTTTTGAGGGCATGGGGTGAGTTGAAAAGGGGGTTTGCGGTGTTGGCACTGGGTGTGAAATGCGTTTTGAGGGCATGGGGGCAGTTGAAAAGGGGGTTTGAGGTGTTGGCACTGGGTGAAATATGTTTTGAGGGCATGGGGGCAGTTGAAAAGGGGGTTTGAGGTGTTGGCACTGGGTGAAATGTGTTTTTACTCGCCTGCTTGACCCACCCAACACCCAGTTCTAATCATTTGATGGGCCAGTCGCTATGGAGGAACTGCCTTCATTGGAAAACAAGACACGCCAGCGGTCCCCCTCCCTCCCCTTGTCACCCTACTCAAGCAAAGCCCTGAGGGTTCGGACCCCATGGTCTGTAGACGGTGCCTACGTGCACCCGCAACAACATCGTAGCTGTAGTGGCGGAGCAATTTTTTTTGGCTTTCCAGATCCAGCTGAAATGGAGTTGTTTTTTTTTTTTGGCAACTCAGAACTGCCCAAAATGGGTTTGTGCCGGCTGGACCCAAAGACGGCTTGGAACTGAGCACCACAATATCAGGATCTTTGGGAGACATGGCTGAAGCTCCACAGGTGGGCTGTGGGAAAAACTGGTTGGATATGATGCGATTTCAATACTGGTTTGTGGTCTTGGGAATCTGCCCCGCAACAGCAAGGGGTAATTTTCATGCCATAGAGGGGTAAGATTTCCACACCAGAAAGGGAGCACAATTTTGACCCCAAATTCCCACAGCTTCCTGTGTTGCAACCAGATGTGGAAAATGGGACAGAAACAAGGCCTACACATAAGATACTCAGTACGCGAGCAAGCGAGGCTAAGGCAACTGCGTAACCAGTGGTCAAATCCATTTGTTGATATTGGTGATTGTCCACTGCTTTGTGTTATTTGCCCAGCTTACAAGAAACTTGCAAGAGCTGAGGGCAAAAAGTGGAGCAGAGCCAGCGGCAACGACGTGTGCAAGTTCTTTGCAGTGCGAGAGCACAAGAAAGTATGTATCTTGTGTTCTAGTGGTCTGTGTTTGCATACCGGTACCCATCATGTGCGCGTCAGGCGCTAGTTGCAGGTGAGTGACCCCCCGCCCCCCTTTTACCCAAGCTCTGCCCGGGCCTCGAAAAACACCAACACGACAATGGCAACTGTGAGCGACAGGGCGCATGGTGTCCCTTATCCCAAAGCCACCAGAGGTCTGCGCAACACCATCAGCTTGAAGTGGTGGGTGGGTGGGTGGGTGGGGGGGGTTCCCTTCATGTACTCAATGACTGCAACATCATCCTCATGCTCGCCCTTGATTGTAGCAGGCCACAGACCTACAGGAACTGGAAGCGCGAACCTACAAAAAAAGCAATAGAAATTGCCGGGCAGTGAAACCTGGACGGCCATCAACGACCACGTCTAAACGAGCCATGGCATGATACAAAGCCACGGGCGTAGTCGGATATTGTCGGCATGCAACAAGTTGAGAAGGGGGTTTGAGGTGTTGGCACTGGGTGAAATATGTTTTGAGGGCATGGGGGCAGTTGAAAAGGGGGTTTGAGGTGTTGGCACTGTGTGAAATGCGTTTTGAGGGCATGGGGGCAGTTGAAAAGGGGGTTTGAGGTGTTGGCACTGGGTGAAATATGTTTTGAGGGCATGGGGGAGTTGCAAAGGGGGTTTGAGGTGTTGGCACTGGATGAAATGTGTTTTGAGGGCATGAGGGCAGTTGAAAAGGGGGTTTGAGGTGTTGGCACTGGGTGAAATGTGTTTTGAGGGCATGGGGGGAATTAAAAAGGGGGTTTGAGGTGTTGGCACTGTGTGAAATGTGTTTTGAGGGCATGGGGGCAGTTGAAAAGGGGGGTTGAGGTGTTGGCGTTGGATGAAATATGTTTTGAGGGCATGGGGGCAGTTGAAAAGGGGGTTTGAGGTGTTGGCACTGGGTGAAATGCGTTTTGAGGGCATGGGGGGAGTTGAAAAGGGGGTGTGAGGTGTTGGCACTGGGTGAAATGTGTTTTGAGGGCATGGGGGCAGTTGAAAAGGGGGTTTGAGGTGTTGGCACTGGGTGAAATGTGTTTTGAGGGCATGGGGGAGTTGCAAAGGGGGTTTGAGGTGTTGGCACTGGATGAAATGTGTTTTGAGGGCATGAGGGCAGTTGAAAAGGGGGTTTGAGGTGTTGTCATTGGGCGAAATGTGTTTTGAGGGCATGGGGGCAGTTGAAAAGGGGGTTTGAGGTGTTGGCACTGTGTGAAATATGTTTTGAGGGCATGGGGGCAGTTGAAAAGGGGGTTTGAGGTGTTGTTACTGGGTGAAATGTGTTTTGAGGGCATGGGGGCAGTTGAAAAGGGGGTTTGAGGTGTTGGCGTTGGATGAAATATGTTATGAGGGCATGAGGGCAGTTGAAAAGGGGGTTTGAGGTGTTGGCACTGGGTGAAATGCGTTTTGAGGGCATGGGGGCAGTTGAAAAGGGGGTTTGAGGTGTTGGCACTGGGTGAAATATGTTTTGAGGGCATGAGGGCAGTTGAAAAGGGGGTGTGAGGTGTTGGCACTGGGTGAAATGTGTTTTGAGGGCATGAGGGCAGTTGAAAAGGGGGTTTGAGGTGTTGGCACTGGGTGAAATATGTTTTGAGGGCATGGGGGCAGTTGAAAAGGGGGTGTGAGGTGTTGGCACTGGGTGTGCAATGCGTTTTGAGGGCAGGGGGTGAGTTGAAAAAGGGGTTTGAGGTGTTGGCACTGGGTGAAACATGTCTCCAGGGCATGGGGGTAGTTGAAAAGGGGGTTTGAGGTGTTGGCACTGTGTGAAATGTGTTTTCAGGGCATGGGGGCAGTTGAAAAGGGGGTGAGAGGTGTTAGCACTGTGTGAAATATGTTTTGAGTGCATGGGGGCAGTTGAAAAGGGTGTTGGAGGTGTTGGCATTGGGTGAAATGTGTTTTGAGGGCATGGGGGCAGTTGAAAAGGGGGTTTGAGGTGTTGGCACTGGGTGAAATATGTTTTGAGGGCATGGGGGGAGTTGAAAAGGGGGTTTGACGTGTTGGCACTGGGTGAAATATGTTTTGAGGGCATGGGGGCATTTGAAAAGGGGGTTTGAGGTGTTGGCACTGGGTGAAACGTGTTTCGAGGGCATGGGGGCAGTTGAAAAGGGGGTTTGAGGTGTTGGCACTGGGTGAAATGTGTTTTGAGGGCATGGGGGCAGTTGAAAAGGGGGTTTGAGGTGTTGGCACTGGGTGAAATATGTTTTGAGGGCATGGGGTGAGTTGAAAAGGGGGTTGGAGGTGTTGGCACTGGGTGAAATATGTTTTGAGGGTATGGGGGGAGTTGAAAAGGGGGTTTGAGGTGTTGGCACTAGGTGAACTATCTTTTGAGGGCATGGGGGCGGGAAAAGGGGGTGTGAGCTGTTGGCACTGGGTGAAATGTGTTTTGAGGGCATGGGGGCAGTTGAAAAGGGGGTTGGAGGTGTTGGCACTGGGTGAAATATGTTTTGAGGGTACGGGGGGGGTTGAAAAGGGGGTTTGAGGTGTTGGCACCGGGTGAACTATGTTTTGAGGGCATGGGGGCAGTTGAAAAGGGGGTTTGAGCTGTTGGCACGGGGTGAAATGTGTTTTCAGGGCATACGGGCAGTTTAAAAGGGGGTTTGAGGTGTTGGCATTGGGTGAAATGTGTTTTGAGGGCATGGGGGCAGTTGAAAAGGGGGTTTGAGGTGTTGGCACTGGGTGAACTATGTTTTGAGGGCATGGGGGCAGTTGAAAAGGGGGTGTGAGGTGTTGTCATTGGGTGAAATGTGTTTTGAGGGCATGGGGGCCGATGAAAAGGGGGTTTGAGGTGTTGGCATTGGGTGAAATGTGTTTTGAGGGCATGGGGGAGTTGAAAAGGGGATTTGAGGTGTTGGCACTGGGTGAACTATGTTTTGAGGGCATGGGGGCGGTTGAAAAGGGGGTGTGAGCTGTTGGCACTGGGTGAAATGTGTTTTCAGGGCATACGGGCAGTTGAAAAGGGGGTTTGAGGTGTTGGCACTGTGTGAAATATGTTTTGAGGGCATGGGGGGAGTTGAAATGGGGGTTTGAGGTGTTGGCATTGGGTGAAATGTGTTTTGAGGGCATGGGGGCAGTTGCAAAGGGGGTTTGAGGTGTTGGCACTGGGTGAAATTTGTTTTGAGGGCATGGCAGGAGTTGAAAAGGGGGTTTGAGGTGTTGACACTGGGTGAAATATGTTTTGAGGGCATGGGGGCAGTTGGAAAGGGGGTTTGAGGTCTTGGCATCGGGTGAAATGTGTTTTGAGGGCATGGGGGCAGTTGAAAAGGGGGTTTGAGGTGTTGGCACTGTGTGAAATATGTGTTGACGGCCTGGGGGCAGTTAAAAAGGGGGTTTGAGGTGTTGGCACTGGGTGAAATATGTTTTGAGGGCATGGGGCAGTTGAAAAGGGGGTGTGAGGTGTTGGCACTGGGTGAAATGTGTTTTGAGGGCATGGGGTCAATTGAAAAGGGGGTTTGAGGTGTTGGCACTGGGTGAAATGTGTTTTGAGGGCATGGGGGCAGTTGAAAAGGGGGTTTGAGGTGTTGGCACTGCGTGAAATATGTTTTGAGGGCATGGGGGGAGTTGAAAAGGGGGTTCGAGGTGTTGGCACTAGGTGAAATGTGTTTTGAGAGCATGGGGGTAGTTGAAAGGGCGGTTTGAGGTGTTGGCACTGTGTGAAATATGTTTTCAGGGCATGGGGGCAGTTGGAAAGGGGGTTCGAGGGGTTGGCACTGTGTCAAATATGTTTTGAGGGCATGGGGGGAGTTTACAAGGGGGTTTGAGGTGTTGGCATTGGTCGACGTGTGTTTTGAGGGCATGGGGGCAGTTGAAAAGAGGGTTTGAGGTGTTGGCACTGGGTGAAATATGCTTTGAGGGCATGGGGGGAGTTGAAACGGGGGTTTGAGGTGTTGGCACTGGGTGAAATATGTTTTGAGGGCATGGGGTAGTTGAAAAGGGGGTTTGAGGTGTTGGCACTGGGTGAAATATGTTTTGAGGGCATGGGGGCAGTTGAAAAGGGGGTTTGAGGTGTTGGCACTTGGTGCAATGTGTTTTGAGGGCATGGGGGCAGTTGAAAAGGGGGTTTGAGGTGTTGGCACTGGGTGAAATATGTTTTGAGTGCATGGGGGGAGTTGAAACCGGGGTTTGAGGTGTTGGCACTAGGTGAAATATGTTTTGAGGGCATGGGGGCAGTTGAAAAGGGGGTTTGAGGTGTTGGCACTGGGTGAAATGTGTTTTGAGGGCATGGGGGCAGTTGAAAAGGGGGTTTGGGGTGTTGGCATTGGGTGAAATGTGTTTTGAGGGCATGGGGGCAATTGAAAAGGGGGTTTGCGGTGTTGGCAATGTGTGAAATGTGTTTTGAGGGTATGGGGGCAATTGAAAAGGGGGTTTGAGGTGTTGGCACCGGGTGAAATATGTTTTGAGGGCATGGGGGCAGTTGAAAAGGGGGTGTGAGGTGTTGGCATTGGGTGAAATGTGTTTTCAGGGCATGGGGGAAGATGAAAAGGGGGTTTGAGGTGTTGGCACCGTGTGAAATATGTTTTGAGGGCATGGGGGCAGTTGAAAAGGGGGTTTGACGTGTTGGCATTGGTGGGTGAAATGTGTTTTGAGGGTATGGGGGCAGTTGAAAAGGGGGTTTGAGGTGTTGGCACTGGGTGAAATATGTTTTGAGGGCATGTGGGCAATTGAATAGGGGGTTTGAGGTGTTGGCACTGTGTGAAATGTGTTTTGAGGGCATGGGGGCAGTCGAAAAGGGGGTTTGAGGTGTTGGCACTGGGTGAAATATGTTTTGAGGGCATGGGGGCAGTTGAAAGGGGGTCGTCAGGTGTTGGCACTGTGTGAAATGTGTTTTGAGGGCATGGGGGCAGTTGAAAAGGGGGTTTGAGGTGTTGGCACCGTGTGAAATGTGTTTTGAGGGCATGGGGGCAGTTGAAAAGGGGGTGTGAGGTGTTGGCATTGGGTGAAATGTGTTTTGAGGGCATGGGGGCAGATGAAAAGGGGGTTTGAGGTGTTGGCACCGTGTGAAATATGTTTTGAGGGCATGGGGGCAGTTGAAAAGGGGGTTTGACGTGTTGGCATTGGTGGGTGAAATGTGTTTTGAGGGCATGGGGGCAGTTGAAAAGGGGGTTTGAGGTGTTGGCACTGGGTGAAATATGTTTTGAGGGCATGGGGGCAATTGAATAGGGGGTTTGAGGTGTTGGCATTGTGTGAAATGTGTTTTGAGGGCATGGGGGCAGTTGAAAAGGGGGTTTGAGGTGTTGGCATTCGGTGAAATATGTTTTGAGGGCAATGGGGGAGTTGAAAGGGGGGTTTCAGGTGTTGGCACTGGGTGAAATGTGTTTTGAGGGCATGGGGGCAGTTGAAAAGGGGGTTTGAGGTGTTGGCACTGGGTGTGAAATATGTTTTGAGGGCATGGGGACAGTTGAAAAGGGGGTTTGAGGTGTTGGCACTGGGTGAAATATGTTTTGAGGGCATGGGGGGAGTTGCAAAGGGGGTTTGAGGTGTTGGCACTGGGTAAATTGCGTTTTGTTGGCATGGGGACAATTGAAAAGGGGATTTGAGGTGTTGGCGCTGGGTGAACTATGTTTGCAGGGCATCGGGGCAGTTGAAAAGGGGGTTTGACGTGTTGGCACTGGTGGGTGAAATGTGTTTTGAGGGCATGGGGGCAGTTGAAAAGGGGGTTTGAGGTGTTGGCACTGTGTGAAATATGTTTTGAGGGCATGGGGGCAATTGAAAAGGGGGTTTGAGGTGTTGGCTCTGGGTGAAATGTGTTTTGAGTGCATGGGGGCAGTTGAAAAGGGGGGTTGAGGTGTTGGCACTGTGTGAAATATGTTTTGAGGGCATGGGGGCAGTTGAAAAGGGGGTTTGAGGTGTTGGCATTGGGTGAAATGTGTTTTGAGGGCATGGGGGCAGTGGAAAAGGGGGTTTGAGGTGTTGGCACTGGGTGAAATTTGTTTTGAGGGCATGGGGGCAGTTGAAAAGGGGGTTTGAGGTGTTGGCACTGGGTGAAATTTGTTTTGAGGACATGGGGGCAGTTGAAAAGGGGGTTTGAGGTGTTGGCACTGGGCGAAATATGTTTTGAGGGGAAGGGGGCAGTTGAAAAGGGGGTTTGAGGTGTTGGCACTGGTGGGTGAAATGTGTTTTGACGGAATAGGGGCAGTTGAAAAGAGGGTTTGAGGTGTTGGCACTTGGTGCCATGTGTTTTGAGGGCATGGGGGCAGTTGAAAAGGGGGTTTGAGGTGTTGGCACTGGGTGAAATATGTTTTGAGGGCATGGGGGGAGTTGAAAAGGGGGTTTGAGGTGTTGTTACTGGGTGAAATGTGTTTTGAGGCCATGGGGGCAGTTGAAAAGGGGGTTTGAGGTGTTGGCACTGGGTGAAATATGTTATGAGGGCATGGGGGGAGTTGAAAAGGGGGGTTTGAGGTGTTGGCTCTGGGTGAAATATGTTTTGAGGGCATGGGGGCAGTTGAAAAGGGGGTTTGAGGTGTTGGCATTCGGTGAAATGTGTTTTGAGGGCATGGGGGGAGTTGAAAAGGGGGTCGGAGGTTTTGGCACCGGGTGTGAAATGCGTTTTGAGGTCATGGGGCAGTTGAAAAGGGGGTTTGAGGTGTTGGCACTACGTGAAATGTGTTTTGAGGGCATGGGGGGAGTTGAAAAGGGGGTTTGAGGTTTTGGCACCGGGTGTGAAATGCGTTTTGAGGTCATGGGGCAGTTGAAAAGGGGGTTTGAGGTGTTGGCACTGGGTGAAATATGTTTTGAGGGCATGGGGGCAGTTGAAAAGGGGGTTTGACGTGTTGGCACTGGGTGAAATGTGTTTTGAGGGCATGGGGGCAGTTGAAAAGGGGGTTTGAGGTGTTGGCATTGGGTGAAATATGTTTTGAGGGCATGGGGGCAGTTGAAAAGGGGGTTTGACGTGTTGGTGCTGGTGGGTGAAATGTGTTTTGAGGGCATGGGGGCAGTTGAAAAGGGGGTTTGAGGTGTTGGCACTGTGTGAAATATGTTTTGAGGGCATGGGGGCAGTTGAAAAGGGGGTTTCAGGTGTTGGCACTTGGTGCAATGTGTTTTGAGGGCATGGGGGCAGTTGAAAAGGGGGTTTGAGGTGTTGGCATCGTGTGTAATGTGTTTTGAGGGCATGGGGTGATTTGAAAAGGGGGTTTGAGGTGTTGGCACTGGGTGAAATATGTTTTGAGGGCATGGGGCAGTTGAAAAGGTGGTTTGAGGTGTTGGCACTAGGTGAAATATCTTTTGAGGGCATGGGGGCAGTTGAAAAGGGGGTTTGAGGTGTTGACACTGGGTGAAATATGTTTTGAGGGCATGGGGCCAGTTGAAAAGGGGGTGTGACGTGTTGGCACTAGGTGAAATATGTTTTGAGGGCATGGGGGCAGTTGAAAAGGGGGTTTGAGCTGTTGGCACTGGGTGAAATATGTTTTGAGGGCATGGGGGCAGTTGAAAAGGGGATTTGACGTGTTGGCATTGGTGGGTGAAATGTGTTTTGAGGGCATGGGGGCAGTTGAAAAGGGGGTTTGAGGTGTTGGCATTGGGTTAAATATGTTTCGAGGGCATGGGGCAGTTGAAAAGGGGGTTTGAGGTGTTCGCATTGGGTGAAATGTGTTTTCAGGGCATGGGGG
The DNA here is from genome assembly GCA_964036045.1 of Eutreptiella sp. 'Long Island Sound 2002'. NCBI lineage: Eukaryota > Euglenozoa > Euglenophyceae > Eutreptiales > Eutreptiaceae > Eutreptiella > Eutreptiella sp. 'Long Island Sound 2002'. Next base: position 5,609,390 of record OZ038388.1, read on the forward strand.
CAGTTGAAAAGGGGGTTTGGGGTGTTGGCACTGTGTGAAATGTGTTTTGAGGGCATGGGGGCAATTGAAAAGGGGGTTTGAGGTGTTGGCATTGGGTGAAATGTGTTTTGACGGCATGGGGGCAGTTGAAAAGGGGGTTTGAGGTGTTGGCACTGGGTGAAATATGTTTTGAGGGCATGGGGGCAATTGAAAAGGGGGTCTGAGGTGTTGGCATTGGGTGAAATATGTTTTGAGGGCATGGGGGCAGTTGAAAAGGGGGTTTGAGGTGTTGGCATTGGTGGGTGAAATGTGTTTTGAGGGCATGGGGGCAATTGAAAAGGGGGTTTGAGGTGTTGGCACTGGGTGAAATATGTTTTGAGGGCATGGGGGCAGTTGAAAAGGGGGGTTCGAGGTGTTGGCACTGGGTGAAATGTGTTTTGAGGGCATCGGGGTAGTTGAAAAGGGGGTTTGAGGTGTTGGCATTGGGTGAAATGTGTTTTGAGGGCATGGGGGCGGTTGAAAAGGGGGTTTGAGGTGTTGGCACTGGGTGAAATATGTTTTGAGGGCATGGGGGCAGTTGAAAAGGGGGTTTGACGTGTTGGCACTGGGTGAAATGTGTTTTGAGGGCATGGGGGCAGTTGAAAAGGGGGTTTGAGGTGTTGGCATTGGGTGAAATATGTTTTGAGGGCATGGGGGCAGTTGAAAAGGGGGTTTGACGTGTTGGTGCTGCTGGGTGAAATGTGTTTTGAGGGCATGGGGGCAGTTGAAAAGGGGGTTTGAGGTGTTGGCACCGGGTGTGAAATGCGTTTTGAGGTCATGGGGCAGTCGAAAAGGGGGTTTGAGGTGTTGGCACTGGGTGAAATATGTTTTGAGGGCATGGGGGGAGTTGAAACCGGGGTTTGAGGTGTTGGCACTGGGTGAAATGTGTTTTGAGGGCATGGGGGCAGTTGAAAAGGGGGTTTGAGGTGTTGGCATTGGGTGAAATATGTTTTGAGGGCATGGGGGCAGTTGAAAAGGGGGTTTGACGTGTTGGTGCTGGTGGGTGAAATGTGTTTTGAGGGCATGGGGGCAGTTGAAAAGGGGGTTTGAGGTGTTGGCACTGTGTGAAATATGTTTTGAGGGCATGGGGGCAGTTGAAAAGGGGGTTTCAGGTGTTGGCACTTGGTGCAATGTGTTTTGAGGGCATGGGGGCAGTTGAAAAGGGGGTTTGAGGTGTTGGCATCGTGTGTAATGTGTTTTGAGGGCATGGGGTGATTTGAAAAGGGGGTTTGAGGTGTTGGCACTGGGTGAAATATGTTTTGAGGGCATGGGGCAGTTGAAAAGGTGGTTTGAGGTGTTGGCACTAGGTGAAATATCTTTTGAGGGCATGGGGGCAGTTGAAAAGGGGGTTTGAGGTGTTGACACTGGGTGAAATATGTTTTGAGGGCATGGGGCCAGTTGAAAAGGGGGTTTGACGTGTTGGCACTAGGTGAAATATGTTTTGAGGGCATGGGGGCAGTTGAAAAGGGGGTTTGAGCTGTTGGCACTGGGTGAAATATGTTTTGAGGGCATGGGGGCAGTTGAAAAGGGGATTTGACGTGTTGGCATTGGTGGGTGAAATGTGTTTTGAGGGCATGGGGGCAGTTGAAAAGGGGGTTTGAGGTGTTGGCATTGGGTTAAATATGTTTCGAGGGCATGGGGCAGTTGAAAAGGGGGTTTGAGGTGTTCGCATTGGGTGAAATGTGTTTTCAGGGCATGGGGGCAGTTGAAAAGGGGGTTTGGGGTGTTGGCACTGTGTGAAATGTGTTTTGAGGGCATGGGGGCAATTGAAAAGGGGGTTTGAGGTGTTGGCATTGGGTGAAATGTGTTTTGACGGCATGGGGGCAGTTGAAAAGGGGGTTTGAGGTGTTGGCACTGGGTGAAATATGTTTTGAGGGCATGGGGGCAATTGAAAAGGGGGTCTGAGGTGTTGGCATTGGGTGAAATATGTTTTGAGGGCATGGGGGCAGTTGAAAAGGGGGTTTGAGGTGTTGGCATTGGTGGGTGAAATGTGTTTTGAGGGCATGGGGGCAATTGAAAAGGGGGTTTGAGGTGTTGGCACTGTGTGAAATATGTTTTGAGGGCATGGGGGCAGTTGAAAAGGGGGGTTCGAGGTGTTGGCACTGGGTGAAATGTGTTTTGAGGGCATCGGGGTAGTTGAAAAGGGGGTTTGAGGTGTTGGCATTGGGTGAAATGTGTTTTGAGGCCATGGGGGCGGTTGAAAAGGGGGTTTGAGGTGTTGGCACTGGGTGAAATATGTTTTCAGGGCATGGGGGCAGTTGAAAAGGGGGTGTGAGGTGTTGGCATTGGGTGAAATATGTTTTGAGGGCATGGGGGCAGTTGAAAAGGGGGTTTGACGTGATGGCACTGGTGGGTGAAATGTGTTTTGAGGGCATGGGGGCAGTTGAAAAGGGGGTTTGAGGTGTTGGCACTGGGTGTAATATGTTTTGAGGGCATGTGGGGCAATTGAAAAGGGGGTTTGAGGTGTTGGCACTGTGTGAAATATGTTTTGAGGGCATGGGGGCAGTTGGAAAGGGGGTTTCACGTGTTGGCACTGGTGGGTGAAATTTGTTTTGAGGGCACGGGGGCAGTTGAAAAGGGGGTTTGAGGTGTTGGCACTGGGTGAATTGCGTTTTGTTGGCATGGGGGCAGTTGAAAAGGGGGTTTGACGTGATGGCACTGGTGGGTGAAATGTGTTTTGAGGGCACGGGGGCAGTTGAAAAGGGGGTTTGAGGTGTTGGCACTGGGTGTAATATGTTTTGAGGGCATGGGGGCAATTGAAAAGGGGGTTTGAGGTGTTGGCACTGTGTGAAATATGTTTTGAGGGCATGGGGGCAGTTGGAAAGGGGGTTTCAGGTGTTGGCACTGGCGGGTGAAATGTGTTTTGAGGGCATGGGGGCAGTTGAAAAGGGGGTTTGAGGTGTTGGCACTGGGTGAATTGCGTTTTGAGGGCATGGGGGCAATTGAAAAGGGGGTTTGAGGTGTTGGCACCGTGTGAAATGTGTTTTGAGGGCATGGGGGTAGTTGAAAGGGGGGTTTGAGGTGTTGGCACTGGGTGTGAAATATGTTTTGAGGGCATGGGGGCGGTTGAAAAGAGGGTTTGAGGTGTTGGCACTGGGTGAAATATGTTTTGAGGGCATGGGGGGAGTTGAAAAGGGGGTTTGAGGTGTTGGCATTGGGTGAATTGCGTTTTGTTGGCATGGGGGCAGTTGAAAAGGGGGTTTGAGGTGTTGGCACGGGGTGAAATGTGTTTTGAGGGCATGGGGGCAGTTGAAAAGGGGGTTTGAGGTGTTGGCACTGGGTGAAATGTGTTTTGAGGGCATGGGGGCAGTTGAAAAGGGGGTTTGAGGTGTTGGCACTGTGTGAAATATGTTTTGAGGGCATGGGGGCAGTTGAAAAGGGGGTTTCAGGCGTTGGCACTTGGTGCAATGTGTTTTGAGGGCATCGGGGTAGTTGAAAAGGGGGTTCGAGGTGTTGGCATCGTGTGTAATGTGTTTTGAGGGCATGGGGTGAGTTGAAAAGGGGGTTTGAGGTGTTGGCACTGGGTGAAATATGTTTTGAGGGCATGGGGCAGTTGAAAAGGGGGTTTGAGGTGTTGGCATTGGGTGAAATGTGTTTTAAGGGCATGGGGGCAGTTGAAAAGGGGGTTTGGGGTGTTGGCATTGGGTGAAATATGTTTTGAGGGCATGGGGGCAATTGAAAAGGGGGTTTGAGGTGTTGGCACCGTGTGAAATGTGTTTTGAGGGCATGGGGGTAGTTGAAAGGGGGGTTTGAGGTGTTGGCACTGGGTGTGAAATATATTTTGAGGGCATGGGGGCGGTTGAAAAGAGGGTTTGAGGTGTTGGCACTGGGTGAAATATGTTTTGAGGGCATGGGGGGAGTTGAAAAGGGGGTTTGAGGTGTTGGCATTGGGTGAATTGCGTTTTGTTGGCATGGGGGCAGTTGAAAAGGGGGTTTGAGGTGTTGGCACGGGGTGAAATGTGTTTTGAGGGCATGGGGGCAGTTGAAAAGGGGGTTTGAGGTGTTGGCACTGGGTGAAATGTGTTTTGAGGGCATGGGGGCAGTTGAAAAGGGGGTTTGAGGTGTTGGCACTGTGTGAAATATGTTTTGAGGGCATGGGGGCAGTTGAAAAGGGGGTTTCAGGCGTTGGCACTTGGTGCAATGTGTTTTGAGGGCATCGGGGTAGTTGAAAAGGGGGTTCGAGGTGTTGGCATCGTGTGTAATGTGTTTTGAGGGCATGGGGTGAGTTGAAAAGGGGGTTTGAGGTGTTGGCACTGGGTGAAATATGTTTTGAGGGCATGGGGCAGTTGAAAAGGGGGTTTGAGGTGTTGGCATTGGGTGAAATGTGTTTTAAGGGCATGGGGGCAGTTGAAAAGGGGGTTTGGGGTGTTGGCATTGGGTGAAATATGTTTTGAGGGCATGGGGGCAATTGAAAAGGGGGTTCGAGGTGTTGGCACTGTGTGAAATGTGTTTTGAGGGCATGGGGGGAGTTGAAAAGGGGGTTTGAGGTGTTGGCACTGGTGGGTGAAATGTGTTTTGAGGGCATGGGGGCAGTTGAAAAGGGGGTGTGAGGTGTTGGCACTGGGTGAAATATGTTTTGAGGGCATGGGGGCAGTTGAAAAGGGAGTTGAAGGTGTTGGCACTGGGTGAAATATGTTTTGAGGGCATGGGGGCAGTTGAAAAGGGGGTTTGACGTGTTGGCACTGGTTGGTGAAATGTGTTTTGAGGGCATGGGGGCAGTTGAAAAGGGGGTTTGAGGTGTTGGCACTGGGTGAAATATGTTTCGAGGGCATGGGGGCAATTGAAAAGGGGGTTTGAGGTGTTGGCACTTGCTGAAATGTTTTTCCAGGGCATGGGGGCAGTTGAAAAGGGGGTTTGAGGTGTTGGCACTGGGTGAAATATGTTTTGAGGGCATGGGGGCAGTTGAAAAGGGGGTTTGAGGTGTTGGCACTGGGTGAAATGTGTTTTGAGGGCATGGGGGCAATTGAAAAGGGGGTTTGAGGTGTTGGCACGGGGTGAAATGTGTTTTGAGGGCATGGGGGCAGTTGAAAAGGGGGTTTGAGGTGTTGGCACTGGGTGAAATATGTTTTGAGGGCATGGGGGGAGTTGAAAAGGGGGTTTGAGGTGTTGGCACTGGGTGAATTGCGTTTTGTTGGCATGGGGGCAGTTAACAAGGGGGTTTGAGGTGTTGGCACTGGGTGAAATATGTTTTGAGGGCATGGGGGCAGTTGAAAAGCGGGTTTGACGTGTTGGCACTGGTGGGTGAAATGTGTTTTGAGGGCATGGGGGCAATTGAAAAGGGGGTTTGAGGTGTTGGCACCGTCTGAAATGTGTTTTGAGGGCATGGGGGCAGTTGAAAAGGGGGTTTGAGGTGTTGGCACTGGGTGTGAAATATGTTTTCAGGGCATGGGGGCAGTTGAAAAGGGGGTTTGAGGTGTTGGCACTGGGTGAAATATGTTTTGAGGGCATGGGGGGAGTTGAAAAGGGGGTTTGAGGTGTTGGCACTGGGTGTGAAATATGTTTTCAGGGCATGGGGGCAGTTGAAAAGGGGGTTTGAGGTGTTGGCACTGGGTGAAATATGTTTTGAGGGCATGGGGGGAGTTGAAAAGGGGGTTTGAGGTGTTGGCACTGGGTGAATTGCGTTTTGTTGGCATGGGGGCAGTTAACAAGGGGGTTTGAGGTGTTGGCACTGGGTGAAATATGTTTCGAGGGCATGGGGGCAATTGAAAAGGGGGTTTGAGGTGTTGGCACTGGGTGAAATGTGTTTTGAGGGCATAGGGGCAGTTGAAAAGGGGGTTTGAGGTGTTGGCACTGTGTGAAATATGTTTTGAGGGCATGGGGGCAGTTGAAAAGGGGGTTTGACGTGTTGGCACTGGGTGAAATGTGTTTTGAGTGCATGGGGGCAGTTGAAAAGGGGGTTTGAGGTGTTGGCACTGGGTGAAATATGTTTTGAGGGCATGGGGGCAGTTGAAAAGGGGGTTTGAGGTGTTGGCACTGGGTGAAATGTGTTTTGAGGGTATGGGGGCAGTTGAAAAGGGGGTTTGAGGTGTTGGCACCCGGTGAAATTTGTTTTGAGGGCATCGGGGCAGTTGAAAAGGGGGTTTGAGGTGTTGGCACTCGGTGAAATTTGTTTTGAGGGCATGGGGGCAGTTGAAAAGGGGGTTTGAGGTGTTGGCACTGGGTGAAATTTGTTTTGAGGGCATGGGGGCAGCTGAAAAGGGGGTTTGAGGTGTTGGCACTGGTGGGTGAAATATGTTTTGAGGGGATGGGGGTAGTGCAAAAGGGGGTTTGACGTGTTGGCACTGGTGGGTGAAATGTGTTTTGACGGCATAGGGGCAGTTGAAAAGGGGGTTTGAGGTGTTGGCACTTGGTGCAATGTGTTTTGAGGGCATGGGGGCAGTTGAAAAGGGGGTTTGAGGTGTTGGCATTCGGTGAAATATGTTTTGAGGGCAATGGGGGAGTTGAAAAGGGGGTTTGAGGTGTTGTTACTGGGTGAAATATGTTTTGAGGGCATGGGGGCAGTTGAAAAGGGGGTTTGAGGTGTTGGCACTCGGTGAAATTTGTTTTGAGGGCATGGGGGGAGTTGAAAAGGGGGGTTTGAGGTGTTGGCACTGGGTGAAATATGTTTTGAGGGCATGGGGGCAGTTGAAAAGGGGGTTTGAGGTGTTGGCATTCGGTGAAATGTGTTTTGAGGGCATGGGGGCAGTTGAAAAGGGGGTTTGAGGTGTTGGCACGGGGTGAAATGTGTTTTGAGGGCATGGGGGGAGTTGAAAAGGGGGTTTGAGGTGTTGGCACTGGGTGTGAAATGCGTTTTGAGGGCATGGGGCAGTTGAAAAGGGGGTTTGAGGTGTTGGCACTGGGTGAAATATGTTTTGAGGGCATGGGGGCAGTTGAAAAGGGGGTTTGACGTGTTGGCACTGGGTGAAATATGTTTTGAGGGCATTGGGGCAGTTGAAAAGGGGGTTTGAGGTGTTGGCACTGGGTGAAATATGTTTTGAGGGCATGGGGGCAGTTGAAAAGGGGGTTTGAGGTGTTGGCACTGGGTGAAATGTGTTTTGAGGGCATGGGGGCAGTTGAAAAGGGGGTTTGAGGTGTTGGCACCCGGTGAAATTTGTTTTGAGGGCATGGGGGCAGTTGAAAAGGGGGTTTGAGGTGTTGGCACTCGGTGAAATTTGTTTTGAGGGCATGGGGGCAGTTGAAAAGGGGGTTTGAGGTGTTGGCACTGGGTGAAATTTGTTTTGAGGGCATGGGGGCAGCTGAAAAGGGGGTTTGAGGTGTTGGCACTGGTGGGTGAAATATGTTTTGAGGGGATGGGGGTAGTTCAAAAGGGGGTTTGACGTGTTGGCACTGGTGGGTGAAATGTGTTTTGACGGCATAGGGGCAGTTGAAAAGGGGGTTTGAGGTGTTATGTGTTTTGAGGGCATGGGGGCAGTTGAAAAGGGGGTTTGAGGTGTTGGCATTCGGTGAAATATGTTTTGAGGGCAATGGGGGAGTTGAAAAGGGGGTTTGAGGTGTTGTTACTGGGTGAAATATGTTTTGAGGGCATGGGGGCAGTTGAAAAGGGGGTTTGAGGTGTTGGCACTGGGTGAAATTTGTTTTGAGGGCATGGGGGGAGTTGAAAAGGGGGTTTGAGGTGTTGGCACTGGGTGAAATATGTTTTGAGGGCATGGGGGGAGTTGAAAAGGGGGTTTGAGGTGTTGGCACTGGGTGAATTGCGTTTTGTTGGCATGGGGGCAGTTAACAAGGGGGTTTGAGGTGTTGGCACTGGGTGAAATATGTTTCGAGGGCATGGGGGCAATTGAAAAGGGGGTTTGAGGTGTTGGCACTGGGTGAAATGTGTTTTGAGGGCATAGGGGCAGTTGAAAAGGGGGTTTGAGGTGTTGGCACTGTGTGAAATATGTTTTGAGGGCATGGGGGCAGTTGAAAAGGGGGTTTGACGTGTTGGCACTGGGTGAAATGTGTTTTGAGTGCATGGGGGCAGTTGAAAAGGGGGTTTGAGGTGTTGGCACTGGGTGAAATATGTTTTGAGGGCATGGGGGCAGTTGAAAAGGGGGTTTGAGGTGTTGGCACTGGGTGAAATGTGTTTTGAGGGTATGGGGGCAGTTGAAAAGGGGGTTTGAGGTGTTGGCACCCGGTGAAATTTGTTTTGAGGGCATCGGGGCAGTTGAAAAGGGGGTTTGAGGTGTTGGCACTCGGTGAAATTTGTTTTGAGGGCATGGGGGCAGTTGAAAAGGGGGTTTGAGGTGTTGGCACTGGGTGAAATTTGTTTTGAGGGCATGGGGGCAGCTGAAAAGGGGGTTTGAGGTGTTGGCACTGGTGGGTGAAATATGTTTTGAGGGGATGGGGGTAGTTCAAAAGGGGGTTTGACGTGTTGGCACTGGTGGGTGAAATGTGTTTTGACGGCATAGGGGCAGTTGAAAAGGGGGTTTGAGGTGTTGGCACTTGGTGCAATGTGTTTTGAGGGCATGGGGGCAGTTGAAAAGGGGGTTTGAGGTGTTGGCATTCGGTGAAATATGTTTTGAGGGCAATGGGGGAGTTGAAAAGGGGGTTTGAGGTGTTGTTACTGGGTGAAATATGTTTTGAGGGCATGGGGGCAGTTGAAAAGGGGGTTTGAGGTGTTGGCACTCGGTGAAATTTGTTTTGAGGGCATGGGGGGAGTTGAAAAGGGGGGTTTGGGGTGTTGGCACTGGGTGAAATATGTTTTGAGGGCATGGGGGCAGTTGAAAAGGGGGTTTGAGGTGTTGGCATTCGGTGAAATGTGTTTTGAGGGCATGGGGGCAGTTGAAAAGGGGGTTTGAGGTGTTGGCACGGGGTGAAATGTGTTTTGAGGGCATGGGGGGAGTTGAAAAGGGGGTTTGAGGTGTTGGCACTAGGTGTGAAATGCGTTTTGAGGGCATGGGGCAGTTGAAAAGGGGGTTTGAGGTGTTGGCACTGGGTGAAATATGTTTTGAGGGCATGGGGGCAGTTGAAAAGGGGGTTTGACGTGTTGGCACTGGGTGAAATATGTTTTGAGGGCATTGGGGCAGTTGAAAAGGGGGTTTGAGGTGTTGGCACTGGGTGAAATATGTTTTGAGGGCATGGGGGCAGTTGAAAAGGGGGTTTGAGGTGTTGGCACTGGGTGAAATGTGTTTTGAGTGCATGGGGGGAGTTGAAACGGGGGTTTGAGGTGTTGGCACTGGGTGAAATATGTTTTGAGGGCATGGGGGCAGTTGAAAAGGGGGTTTGAGGTGTTGGCACTGGGTGAAATGTGTTTTGAGGGCATGGGGGCAGTTGAAAAGGGGGTTTGAGGTGTTGGCACCCGGTGAAATTTGTTTTGAGGGCATGGGGGCAGTTGAAAAGGGGGTTTGAGGTGTTGGCACTCGGTGAAATTTGTTTTGAGGGCATGGGGGCAGTTGAAAAGGGGGTTTGAGGTGTTGGCACTGGTGGGTGAAATATGTTTTGAGGGGATGGGGGTAGTTCAAAAGGGGGTTTGACGTGTTGGCACTGGTGGGTGAAATGTGTTTTGACGGCATAGGGGCAGTTGAAAAGGGGGTTTGAGGTGTTATGTGTTTTGAGGGCATGGGGGCAGTTGAAAAGGGGGTTTGAGGTGTTGGCATTCGGTGAAATATGTTTTGAGGGCAATGGGGGAGTTGAAAAGGGGGTTTGAGGTGTTGTTACTGGGTGAAATATGTTTTGAGGGCATGGGGGCAGTTGAAAAGGGGGTTTGAGGTGTTGGCACTGGGTGAAATTTGTTTTGAGGGCATGGGGGGAGTTGAAAAGGGGGGTTTGAGGTGTTGGCACTGGGTGAAATATGTTTTGAGGGCATGGGGGCAGTTGAAAAGGGGGTTTGAGGTGTTGGCATTCGGTGAAATGTGTTTTGAGGGCATGGGGGCAGTTGAAAAGGGGGTTTGAGGTGTTGGCACGGGGTGAAATGTGTTTTGAGGGCATGGGGGGAGTTGAAAAGGGGGTTTGAGGTGTTGGCACTGGGTGTGAAATGCGTTTTGAGGGCATGGGGCAGTTGAAAAGGGGGTTTGAGGTGTTGGCACTGGGTGAAATATGTTTTGAGGGCATGGGGGCAGTTGAAAAGGGGGTTTGACGTGTTGGCACTGGGTGAAATATGTTTTGAGGGCATGGGGGCAGTTGAAAAGGGGGTTTGAGGTGTTGGCACTGGTGGGTGAAATGTGTTTTGAGTGCATGGGGGGAGTTGAAACGGGGGTTTGAGGTGTTGGCACTGGGTGAAATATGTTTTGAGGGCATGGGGGCAGTTGAAAAGGGGGTTTGAGGTGTTGGCACTGGGTGAAATGTGTTTTGAGGGCATGGGGGCAGTTGAAAAGGGGGTTTGAGGTGTTGGCACTGGGTGAAATATGTTTTGAGGGCATGGGGGCAGTTGAAAAGGGGGTTTGAGGTGTTGGCACTGTGTGAAATGCGTTTTGAGGGCATGGGGCAGTTGAAAAGGGGGTTTGAGGTGTTGGCACTGGGTGAAATGTGTTTTGAGGGCATGGGGGCAGTTGAAAAGGGGGTTTGACGTGTTGGCATTGGGTGAAATGTGTTTTGAGGGCATGGGGGCAGTTGAAAAGGGGGTTTGAGGTGTTGGCACTGTGTGAAATATGTTTTGAGGGCATGGGGGCAGTTGAAAAGGGGGTTTGCGGTGTTGGCACTGGGTGCAATGTGTTTTGAGGGCATCGGGGTAGTTGAAAAGGGGGTTCGAGGTGTTGGCATCGTGTGTAATGTGTTTTGAGGGCATGGGGTGAGTTGAAAAGGGGGTTTGAGGTGTTGGCACTGGGTGAAATATGTTTTGAGGGCATGGGGCAGTTGAAAAGGGGGTCTGAGGTGTTGGCATTGGGTGAAATGTGTTTTAAGGGCATGGGGGCAGTTGAAAAGGGGGTTTGGGGTGTTGGCATTGGGTGAAATGTGTTTTGAGGGCATGGGGGCAATTGAAAAGGGGGTTTGAGGTGTTGGCACTGTGTGAAATGTGTTTTGAGGGCATGGGGGGAGTTGAAAAGGGGGTTTGAGGTGTTGGCAGTGGTGGGTGAAATATGTTTTGAGGGCATGGGGGCAGTTGAAAAGGGGGTGTGAGGTGTTGGCACTGGGTGAGATATGTTTTGAGGGCATGGGGGCAGTTGAAAAGGGGGTTTGACGTGTTGGCACTGGTTGGTGAAATGTGTTTTGAGGGCATGGGGGCAGTTGAAAAGGGGGTTTGAGGTGTTGGCACTGTGTGAAATGTGTTTTGAGGGCATGGGGGGAGTTGAAAAGGGGGTTTGAGGTGTTGGCACTGGTGGGTGAAATATGTTTTGAGGGCATGGGGGTAGTTGAAAAGGGGGTTGAAGGTGTTGGCACTGGGTGAAATATGTTTTGAGGGCATGGGGGCAGTTGAAAAGGGGGTTTGACGTGTTGGCACTGGTTGGTGAAATGTGTTTTGAGGGCATGGGGGCAGTTGAAAAGGGGGTTTGAGGTGTTGGCACTGGGTGAAATATGTTTCGAGGGCATGGGGGCAATTGAAAAGGGGGTTTGAGGTGTTGGCACCGGGTGAAATGTGTTTTGAGGGCATGGGGGCAGTTGAAAAGGGGGTTTGAGGTGTTGGCACTGGGTGAAATATGTTTTGAGGGCATGGGGGCAGTTGAAAAGGGGGTTTGACGTGTTGGCACTGGTGGGTGAAATGTGTTTTGAGGGCATGGGGGCAATTGAAAAGGGGGTTTGAGGTGTTGGCACCGTCTGAAATGTGTTTTGAGGGCATGGGGGCAGTTGAAAAGGGGGTTTGAGGTGTTGGCACTGTGTGAAATGTTTTTTGAGGGCATGGGGGGAGTTGAAAAGGGGGTTTGAGGTGTTGGCACTGGTGGGTGAAATATGTTTTGAGGGCATGGGGGCAGTTGAAAAGGGGGTTGAAGGTGTTGGCACTGGGTGAAATATGTTTTGAGGGCATGGGGGCAGTTGAAAAGGGGGTTTGACGTGTTGGCACTGGTTGGTGAAATGTGTTTTGAGGGCATGGGGGCAGTTGAAAAGGGGGTTTGAGGTGTTGGCACTGGGTGAAATATGTTTCGAGGGCATGGGGGCAATTGAAAAGGGGGTTTGAGGTGTTGGCACTGGGTGAAATGTGTTTTGAGGGCATGGGGGCAGTTGAAAAGGGGGTTTGAGGTGTTGGCACTGGGTGAAATATGTTTTGAGGGCATGGGGGCAGTTGAAAAGGGGGTTTGAGGTGTTGGCACTAGGTGAATTGCGTTTTGTTGGCATGGGGGCAGTTAACAAGGGGGTTTGAGGTGTTGGCACTGGGTGAAATATGTTTTGAGGGCATGGGGGCAGTTGAAAAGGGGGTTTGAGGTGTTGGCACCGTCTGAAATGTGTTTTGAGGGCATGGGGGCAGTTGAAAAGGGGGTTTGAGGTGTTGGCACTGGGTGTGAAATATGTTTTCAGGGCATGGGGGCAGTTGAAAAGGGGGTTTGAGGTGTTGGCACTGGGTGAAATATGTTTTGAGGGCATGGGGGGAGTTGAAAAGGGGGTTTGAGGTGTTGGCACTAGGTGAATTGCGGTTTGTTGGCATGGGGGCAGTTAACAAGGGGCTTTGAGGTGTTGGCACTGGGTGAAATATGTTTTGAGGGCATGGGGGCAGTTGAAAAGGGGGTTTGACGTGTTGGCACTGGTGGGTGAAATGTGTTTTGAGGGCATGGGGGCAGTTGAAAAGGGGGTTTGAGGTGTTGGCACTTGGTGAAATGTGTTTTGAGGGCATGGGGGCAGTTGAAAAGGGGGTTTGACGTGTTGGCACTGGGTGAAATGTGTTTTGAGTGCATGGGGGGAGTTGAAACGGGGGTTTGAGGTGTTGGCACTGGGTGAAATATGTTTTGAGGGCATGGGGGCAGTTGAAAAGGGGGTTTGAGGTGTTGGCACTGGGTGAAATATGTTTTGAGGGCATGGGGGCAGTTGAAAAGGGGGTTTGAGGTGTTGGCACCGTCTGAAATGTGTTTTGAGGGCATGGGGGCAGTTGAAAAGGGGGTTTGAGGTGTTGGCACTGGGTGTGAAATATGTTTTCAGGGCATGGGGGCAGTTGAAAAGGGGGTTTGAGGTGTTGGCACTGGGTGAAATATGTTTTGAGGGCATGGGGGGAGTTGAAAAGGGGGTTTGAGGTGTTGGCACTAGGTGAATTGCGTTTTGTTGGCATGGGGGCAGTTAACAAGGGGCTTTGAGGTGTTGGCACTGGGTGAAATATGTTTTGAGGGCATGGGGGCAGTTGAAAAGGGGGTTTGACGTGTTGGCACTGGTGGGTGAAATGTGTTTTGAGGGCATGGGGGCAGTTGAAAAGGGGGTTTGAGGTGTTGGCACTGTGTGAAATATGTTTTGAGGGCATGGGGGCAGTTGAAAAGGGGGTTTGACGTGTTGGCACTGGGTGAAATGTGTTTTGAGTGCATGGGGGGAGTTGAAACGGGGGTTTGAGGTGTTGGCACTGGGTGAAATATGTTTTGAGGGCATGGGGGCAGTTGAAAAGGGGGTTTGAGGTGTTGGCACTGGGTGAAATGTGTTTTGAGGGCATGGGGGCAGTTGAAAAGGGGGTTTGAGGTGTTGGCACCCGGTGAAATTTGTTTTGAGGGCATGGGGGCAGTTGAAAAGGGGGTTTGAGGTGTTGGCACTCGGTGAAATTTGTTTTGAGGGCATGGGGGCAGTTGAAAAGGGGGTTTGAGGTGTTGGCACTGGGTGAAATTTGTTTTGAGGGCATGGGGGCAGCCGAAAAGGGGGTTTGAGGTGTTGGCACTGGTGGGTGAAATATGTTTTGAGGGGATGGGGGTAGTTCAAAAGGGGGTTTGACGTGTTGGCACTGGTGGGTGAAATGTGTTTTGACGGCATAGGGGCAGTTGAAAAGGGGGTTTGAGGTGTTGGCACTTGGTGCAATGTGTTTTGAGGGCATGGGGGCAGTTGAAAAGGGGGTTTGAGGTGTTGGCATTCGGTGAAATATGTTTTGAGGGCAATGGGGGAGTTGAAAAGGGGGTTTGAGGTGTTGTTACTGGGTGAAATATGTTTTGAGGGCATGGGGGCAGTTGAAAAGGGGGTTTGAGGTGTTGGCACTGGGTGAAATATGTTTTGAGGGCATGGGGGCAGTTGAAAAGGGGGTTTGAGGTGTTGGCATTCGGTGAAATGTGTTTTGAGGGCATGGGGGGAGTTGAAAAGGGGGTTTGAGGTGTTGGCACTGGGTGTGAAATGCGTTTTGAGGGCATGGGGCAGTTGAAAAGGGGGTTTGAGGTGTTGGCACTGGGTGAAATATGTTTTGAGGGCATGGGGGCAGTTGAAAAGGGGGTTTGACGTGTTGGCACTGGGTGAAATATGTTTTGAGGGCATGGGGGCAGTTGAAAAGGGGGTTTGAGGTGTTGGCATTGGGTGAAATATGTTTTGAGGGCATGGGGGCAGTTGAAAAGGGGGTTTGAGGTGTTGGCACTGGTGGGTGAAATGTGTTTTGAGGGCATGGGGGCAGTTGAAAAGGGGGTTTGAGGTGTTGGCATTCAAGGAAATATGTTTTGAGGGCATGGGGGCAGTTGAAAAGGGGGTTCGAGGTGTTGGCTTCGTGTGTAATGTGTTTTGAGGGCATGGGGTGAGTTGAAAAGGGGGTTTGAGGTGTTGGCCACTGGGTGTGAAATGTGTTTTGAGTGCATGGGGGGAGTTGAAACGGGGGTTTGAGGTGTTGGCACTGGGTGAAATATGTTTTGAGGGCATGGGGGCAGTTGAAAAGGGGGTTTGAGGTGTTGGCACTGGGTGAAATGTGTTTTGAGGGCATGGGGGCAGTTGAAAAGGGGGTTTGAGGTGTTGGCACTGGGTGAAATATGTTTTGAGGGCATGGGGGCAGTTGAAAAGGGGGTTTGAGGTGTTGGCACTGGGTGAAATGTGTTTTGAGGGCATGGGGGCAGTTGAAAAGGGGGTTTGAGGTGTTGGCACTGTGTGAAATATGTTTTGAGGGTATGGGGTGAGTTGAAAAGGGGGTTCGACGTGTTGGCACTGGGTGAAATGTGTTTTGAGTGCATGCGGGGAGTTGAAAAGGGGGTTTGAGGTGTTGGCACTGGGTGAAATATGTTTTGAGGGCATGGGGGCAGTTGAAAAGGGGGTTTGAGGTGTTGGCACTGGGTGAAATGTGTTTTGAGGGCATGGGGGCAGTTGAAAAGGGGGTTTGAGGTGTTGGCACTGGGTGAAATTTGTTTTGAGGGCACGGGGGGCAATTGAAAAGGGGGTTTGAGGTGTTGGCACTGGGTGAAATTTGTTTTGAGGGCATGGGGGCAGTTGAAAAGGGGGTTTGCGGTGTTGGCACTTGGTGCAATGTGTTTTGAGGGCATGGGGGCAGTTGAAAAGGGGGTTTGAGGTGTTGGCACTGGGTGAAATATGTTTTGAGGGCATGGGGGCAGTTGAAAAGGGGGTTTGAGGTGTTGGCACTGGTGGGTGAAATGTGTTTTGAGGGCATGGGGGCAGTTGAAAAGGGGGTTTGAGGTGTTGGCACTGGGTGAAATATGTTTTGAGGGCATGGGGGCAGTTGAAAAGGGGGGTGTGACGTGTTGGCACTGGGTGAAATATGTTTTGAGGGCATGGGGGCAGTTGTAAAGGGGGTTTGAGGTGTTGGCATTGTGTGAAATGTGTTTTGAGGGCATGGGGGCAGTTGAAAAGGGGGTTTGAGGTGTTGGCACGGGGTGAAATGTGTTTTGAGGGCATGGGGGCAGTTGAAAAGGGGGTTTGAGGTGTTGGCACTGGGTGTGAAATGCGTTTTGAGGGCATGGGGCAATTGAAAAGGGGGTTTGAGGTGTTGGCACTGGGTGAAATATGTTTTGAGGGCATGGGGGCAGTTGAAAAGGGGGTTTGACGTGTTGGCACTGGGTGAAATATGTTTTGAGGGCATGGGGGCAGTTGAAAAGGGGGTTTGAGGTGTTGGCATTGGGTGAAATATGTTTGCAGGGCATGGGGGCAGTTGAAAAGGGGGTTTGACGTGTTGGCACTGGTGGGTGAAATGTGTTTTGAGGGCATGGGGGCAGTTGAAAAGGGGGTTTGAGGTGTTGGCACTGTGTGAAATATGTTTCGAGGGCATGGGGGCAGTTGAAAAGGGGGTTTGAGGTGTTGGCTTCGTGTGTAATGTGTTTTGAGGGCATGGGGTGAGTTGAAAAGGGGGTTTGAGGTGTTGGCACTGGGTGTGAAATGCGTTTTGAGGGCATGGGGCAGTTGAAAAGGGGGTTTGAGGTGTTGGCACCTGTTGCAATGGGTTTTGAGGGCATGGGGGCAGTTGAAAAGGGGGTTTGAGGTGTTGGCACTGTGTGAAATATGTTTTGAGGGCATGGGGGCAGTTGAAAAGGGGGTTTGAGGTGTTGTTACTGGGTGAAATGTGTTTTGAGGGCTTGGGGGCAGTTGAAAAGGGGGTTTGAGGTGTTGGCACTGGGTGAAATATGTTTTGAGGGCATGGGGGCAGTTGAAAAGGGGGTTTGAGGTGTTGGCACTGGGTGAAATGTGTTTTGAGGGCATGGGGGCAGTTGAAAAGGGGGTTTGAGGTGTTGGCACTGTGTGAAATATGTTTTGAGGGTATGGGGTGAGTTGAAAAGGGGGTTCGACGTGTTGGCACTGGGTGAAATGTGTTTTGAGTGCATGCGGGGAGTTGAAAAGGGGGTTTGAGGTGTTGGCACTGGGTGAAATATGTTTTGAGGGCATGGGGGCAGTTGAAAAGGGGGTTTGAGGTGTTGGCACTGGGTGAAATGTGTTTTGAGGGCATGGGGGCAGTTGAAAAGGGGGTTTGAGGTGTTGGCACTGGGTGAAATTTGTTTTGAGGGCACGGGGGGCAATTGAAAAGGGGGTTTGAGGTGTTGGCACTGGGTGAAATTTGTTTTGAGGGCATGGGGGCAGTTGAAAAGGGGGTTTGCGGTGTTGGCACTTGGTGCAATGTGTTTTGAGGGCATGGGGGCAGTTGAAAAGGGGGTTTGAGGTGTTGGCACTGGGTGAAATATGTTTTGAGGGCATGGGGGCAGTTGAAAAGGGGGTTTGAGGTGTTGGCACTGGTGGGTGAAATGTGTTTTGAGGGCATGGGGGCAGTTGAAAAGGGGGTTTGAGGTGTTGGCACTGGGTGAAATATGTTTTGAGGGCATGGGGGCAGTTGAAAAGGGGGGTGTGACGTGTTGGCACTGGGTGAAATATGTTTTGAGGGCATGGGGGCAGTTGTAAAGGGGGTTTGAGGTGTTGGCATTGTGTGAAATGTGTTTTGAGGGCATGGGGGCAGTTGAAAAGGGGGTTTGAGGTGTTGGCACGGGGTGAAATGTGTTTTGAGGGCATGGGGGCAGTTGAAAAGGGGGTTTGAGGTGTTGGCACTGGGTGTGAAATGCGTTTTGAGGGCATGGGGCAATTGAAAAGGGGGTTTGAGGTGTTGGCACTGGGTGAAATATGTTTTGAGGGCATGGGGGCAGTTGAAAAGGGGGTTTGACGTGTTGGCACTGGGTGAAATATGTTTTGAGGGCATGGGGGCAGTTGAAAAGGGGGTTTGAGGTGTTGGCATTGGGTGAAATATGTTTGCAGGGCATGGGGGCAGTTGAAAAGGGGGTTTGACGTGTTGGCACTGGTGGGTGAAATGTGTTTTGAGGGCATGGGGGCAGTTGAAAAGGGGGTTTGAGGTGTTGGCACTGTGTGAAATATGTTTCGAGGGCATGGGGGCAGTTGAAAAGGGGGTTTGAGGTGTTGGCTTCGTGTGTAATGTGTTTTGAGGGCATGGGGTGAGTTGAAAAGGGGGTTTGAGGTGTTGGCACTGGGTGTGAAATGCGTTTTGAGGGCATGGGGCAGTTGAAAAGGGGGTTTGAGGTGTTGGCACCTGTTGCAATGGGTTTTGAGGGCATGGGGGCAGTTGAAAAGGGGGTTTGAGGTGTTGGCACTGTGTGAAATATGTTTTGAGGGCATGGGGGCAGTTGAAAAGGGGGTTTGAGGTGTTGTTACTGGGTGAAATGTGTTTTGAGGGCTTGGGGGCAGTTGAAAAGGGGGTTTGAGGTGTTGGCACTGGGTGAAATATGTTTTGAGGGCATGGGGGCAGTTGAAAAGGGGGTTTGAGGTGTTGGCACTGGGTGAAATGTGTTTTGAGGGCATGGGGGCAGTTGAAAAGGGGGCTTGAGGTGTTGGCACTGTGTGAAATGTGTTTTGAGGGCATGGGGGCAGTTGAAAAGGGGGTTTGAGGTGTTGGCACTGGTGGGTGAAATGTGTTTTGAGGGCATGGGGGCAGTTGCAAAGGGGGTTTGAGGTGTTGGCACTGGGTGAAATATGTTTTGAGGGCATGGGGGCAGTTGAAAAGGGGGTTTGAGGTGTTGGCACTGGGTGAAATATGTTTTGAGGGCATGGGGGCAGTTGAAAAGGGGGTTTGAGGTGTTGGCATTGGGTGAAATATGTTTTGAGGGCATGGGGGCAGTTGAAAAGGGGGTTTGAGGTGTTGGCACTGGTGGGTGAAATGTGTTTTGAGGGCATGGGGGCAAATGGAAAGGGGCCTTGACGTGTTGGCACTAGGTGAAATATGTTTTGAGGGCATGGGGGCAGTTGAAAAGGGGGTTTGAGGTGTTGGCACCGTGTGAAATATGTTTTGAGGGCATGGGGGCAGTTGAAAAGGGGGTTTGACGTGTTGGCAATGGTGGATGAAATATGTTTTGAGGGCATGAGGGCAGTTGAAAAGGGGGTTTGAGGTGTTGGCACTTGGTGCAATGTGTTTTGAGGGCATGGGGGCAGTTGAAAAGGGCGTTTGAGGTGTTGGCACTGTGTGAAATATGTTTTGAGGGCATGGGGGCAGTTGAAAAGGGGGTTTGAGGTGTTGTTACTGGGTGAAATGTGTTTTGAGGGCATGGGGGCAGTTGAAAAGGGGGTTTGAGGTGTTGGCACTGGTGGGTGAAATGTGTTTTGAGGGCATGGGGGCAGTTGAAAAGGGGGTTTGAGGTGTTGGCACTGGGTGAAATATGTTTCGAGGGCATGGGGCAGTTGAAAAGGGGGTTTGAGGTGTTGGCACTGGGTGAAATATGTTTCGAGGGCATGGGGGCAGTTGAAAAGGGGGTTTGAGGTGTTGGCACTGGGTGAAATATGTTTTGAGGGCATGGGGGCAGTTGAAAAGGGGGTTTGAGGTGTTGGCACTGGGTGAAATATGTTTCGAGGGCATGGGGGCAGTTGAAAAGGGGGTTTGAGGTGTTGGCACTGGGTGAAATATGTTTCGAGGGCATGGGGGCAGTTGCAAAGGGGGTTTGAGGTGTTGGCACTGGGTGAAATATGTTTTGAGGGCATGGGGGCAGTTGAAAAGGGGGTTTGAGGTGTTGGCACTGGGTGAAATATGTTTTGAGGGCATGGGGGCAGTTGAAAAGGGGGTTTGAGGTGTTGGCATTGGGTGAAATATGTTTTGAGGGCATGGGGGCAGTTGAAAAGGGGGTTTGAGGTGTTGGCACTGGTGGGTGAAATGTGTTTTGAGGGCATGGGGGCAAATGGAAAGGGGCCTTGACGTGTTGGCACTAGGTGAAATATGTTTTGAGGGCATGGGGGCAGTTGAAAAGGGGGTTTGAGGTGTTGGCACCGTGTGAAATATGTTTTGAGGGCATGGGGGCAGTTGAAAAGGGGGTTTGACGTGTTGGCAATGGTGGATGAAATATGTTTTGAGGGCATGAGGGCAGTTGAAAAGGGGGTTTGAGGTGTTGGCACTTGGTGCAATGTGTTTTGAGGGCATGGGGGCAGTTGAAAAGGGCGTTTGAGGTGTTGGCACTGTGTGAAATATGTTTTGAGGGCATGGGGGCAGTTGAAAAGGGGGTTTGAGGTGTTGTTACTGGGTGAAATGTGTTTTGAGGGCATGGGGGCAGTTGAAAAGGGGGTTTGAGGTGTTGGCACTGGTGGGTGAAATGTGTTTTGAGGGCATGGGGGCAGTTGAAAAGGGGGTTTGAGGTGTTGGCACTGGGTGAAATATGTTTCGAGGGCATGGGGCAGTTGAAAAGGGGGTTTGAGGTGTTGGCACTGGGTGAAATATGTTTCGAGGGCATGGGGGCAGTTGAAAAGGGGGTTTGAGGTGTTGGCACTGGGTGAATTGCGTTTTGAGGGCATGGGGGCAGTTGAAAAGGGGGTTTGAGGTGTTGGCACTGGTGGGTGAAATGTGTTTTGAGGGCATGGGGGCAGTTGAAAAGGGGGTTTGAGGTGTTGGCACTGGGTGAAATGTGTTTTCAGGGCATGGGGGCAGTTGAAAAGGGGGTTTGAGGTGTTGGCACTGGGTGAAATATGTTTTGAGGGCATGGGGGCAGTTGAAAAGGGGGTTTGAGGTGTTGGCACTGGGTGAAATATGTTTCGAGGGCATGGGGGCAGTTGAAAAGGGGGTTTGAGGTGTTGGCACTGGGTGAAATATGTTTTGAGGGCATGGGGGCAGTTGAAAAGGGGGTTTGAGGTGTTGGCATTGGGTGAAATATGTTTTGAGGGCATGGGGGCAGTTGAAAAGGGGGTTTGAGGTGTTGGCACCGGGTGAAATGTGTTTTGAGGGCATGGGGGCAGTTGAAAAGGGGGCTTGAGGTGTTGGCACTGTGTGAAATGTGTTTTGAGGGCATGGGGGGAGTTGAAAAGGGGGTTTGAGGTGTTGGCACTGGGTGAAATATGTTTTGAGGGCATGGGGGCAGTTGAAAAGGGGGTTTGAGGTGTTGGCACTGGGTGAATTGCGTTTTGAGGGCATGGGGGCAGTTGAAAAGCGGGTTTGAGGTGTTGGCACTGGTGGGTGAATTGCGTTTTGAGGGCATGGGGGCAGTTGAAAAGGGGGTTTGAGGTGTTGGCACTGGGTGAAATTTGTTTTGAGGGCATGGGGGCAGTTGAAAAGGGGGTTTGAGGTGTTGGCACTGGGTGAAATATGTTTTGAGGGCATGGGGGCAGTTGAAAAGGGGGTTTGAGGTGTTGGCACTGGGTCAATTGCGTTTTGAGGGCATGGGGGCAGTTGAAAAGGGGGTTTGAGGTGTTGGCACTGGGTGAAATATGTTTTGAGGGCATGGGGGCAGTTGAAAAGGGGGTTTGAGGTGTTGGCACTGGGTGAATTGCGTTTTGAGGGCATGGGGGGAGTTGAAAAGGGGGTTTGAGGTGTTGGCACTGGTCGGTGAATTGCCTTTTGAGGGCATGGGGGCAGTTGAAAAGGGGGTTTGAGGTGTTGGCACTGGGTGAAATTTGTTTTGAGGGCATGGGGGCCGTTGAAAAGGGGGTTTGAGGTGTTGGCACTGCGTGAAGTATGTTTTGAGGGCATGGGGGCAGTTGAAAAGGGGGTTTGACGTGTTGGCACTGGTGGGTGAAATGTGTTTTGAGGGCATAGGGGCAGTTGAAAAGGGGGTTTGAGGTGTTGTTACTGGTTTAACTGTGTTTTGAGGGCATGGGGGCAGTTGAAAAGGGGGTTTGAGGTGTTGGCACTGGGTGAAATATGTTTTGAGGGCATGGGGGGAGTTGAAAAGGGGGGTTTGAGGTGTTGGCACTGGGTGAAATATGTTTTGAGGGCATGGGGGCAGTTGAAAAGGGGGTTTGAGGTGTTGGCATTCGGTGAAATATGTTTTGAGGGCATGGGGGCAGTTGAAAAGGGGGTTTGAGGTGTTGGCACGGGGTGAAATGTGTTTTGAGGGCATGGGGTGAGTTGAAAAGGGGGTTTGCGGTGTTGGCACTGGGTGTGAAATGCGTTTTGAGGGCATGGGGGCAGTTGAAAAGGGGGTTTGAGGTGTTGGCACTGGGTGAAATATGTTTTGAGGGCATGGGGGCAGTTGAAAAGGGGGTTTGAGGTGTTGGCACTGGGTGAAATGTGTTTTTACTCGCCTGCTTGACCCACCCAACACCCAGTTCTAATCATTTGATGGGCCAGTCGCTATGGAGGAACTGCCTTCATTGGAAAACAAGACACGCCAGCGGTCCCCCTCCCTCCCCTTGTCACCCTACTCAAGCAAAGCCCTGAGGGTTCGGACCCCATGGTCTGTAGACGGTGCCTACGTGCACCCGCAACAACATCGTAGCTGTAGTGGCGGAGCAATTTTTTTTGGCTTTCCAGATCCAGCTGAAATGGAGTTGTTTTTTTTTTTGGCAACTCAGAACTGCCCAAAATGGGTTTGTGCCGGCTGGACCCAAAGACGGCTTGGAACTGAGCACCACAATATCAGGATCTTTGGGAGACATGGCTGAAGCTCCACAGGTGGGCTGTGGGAAAAACTGGTTGGATATGATGCGATTTCAATACTGGTTTGTGGTCTTGGGAATCTGCCCCGCAACAGCAAGGGGTAATTTTCATGCCATAGAGGGGTAAGATTTCCACACCAGAAAGGGAGCACAATTTTGACCCCAAATTCCCACAGCTTCCTGTGTTGCAACCAGATGTGGAAAATGGGACAGAAACAAGGCCTACACATAAGATACTCAGTACGCGAGCAAGCGAGGCTAAGGCAACTGCGTAACCAGTGGTCAAATCCATTTGTTGATATTGGTGATTGTCCACTGCTTTGTGTTATTTGCCCAGCTTACAAGAAACTTGCAAGAGCTGAGGGCAAAAAGTGGAGCAGAGCCAGCGGCAACGACGTGTGCAAGTTCTTTGCAGTGCGAGAGCACAAGAAAGTATGTATCTTGTGTTCTAGTGGTCTGTGTTTGCATACCGGTACCCATCATGTGCGCGTCAGGCGCTGGTTGCAGGTGAGTGACCCCCCGCCCCCCTTTTACCCAAGCTCTGCCCGGGCCTCGAAAAACACCAACACGACAATGGCAACTGTGAGCGACAGGGCGCATGGTGTCCCTTATCCCAAAGCCACCAGAGGTCTGCGCAACACCATCAGCTTGAAGTGGTGGGTGGGTGGGTGGGGGGGGGGGGGTTCCCTTCATGTACTCAATGACTGCAACATCATCCTCATGCTCGCCCTTGATTGTAGCAGGCCACAGAGGCGTTCTTGACTGACATGTTTAAAAGTATGGTGGTCTTTGTTTCGCTTGCTTTCCATTTGAAGCTTGAACAACGCTCTGGGAACCAATCGATTTGGTGCGCTTGTTTGTCTGCTTTGTTCATGTTTATGTGTTTGGCTTTGGCATCAAACCACGTGCTCTTGCTCTGCAGGTTGTACTGTGTATGCTGCACATGCAAAGCGCGCTACCATCAAGCCTGAGGACATGAAGTTGGCTGCTGCGAAGGGATCAGGTCTCCATTAAATGAAAATAACCTGTTGTATTGTATGGTTTTAATGAGCCACGACGTCTGTCTGGTTACCACATTGACCATTCATGAGATCTGGGATCACAGTTCCAACCCTGCTTCTGCTTAAGACAGCTCAGTCTTGCACACAGATCTTCACCTGTTAGCAGACCCCCCCCCCCCCTCCTCCTGGCCTCAGCCATTTCCCCATGATGATACACTTATGCTTTTGTGTAAGTCCTTGACTTGAACTCCACCTGCCAAATTTCATTTCTACTGCCCCCAGATGAGAGTTTTTTGCATTCCCTACCCCTCCTGAATGGGATTTGTGCTTTTCTGGCAGCTGATAGTTTTTGCCTATCTTGCCCCCACCGCATGCAATTGCTGACAGTCGGCTGACAGCCCCCCCACCCCCCCCCCCACTGTACGGGACTTCTGCATTCTTTCTCGAAACCGGAGGCGTCAGCAGATACCACTACTACGGTGTGCACTTCATGTGACTTCACAAGCCAACAATCAACAAAAAACTCTGGACTGAATGTGGTGTGGGTGGGTGGATAGGAATGGTTTCCCCCAAACCTCACGTGTATTTGTGCCCTGAGCACCGCATCACAGGAGCATGGCAGTTGGATGGTGAATGTCTGGTGGAGATGCGCACTCACTGAGAGTTTCCAATAAAGACTTAACTGGCAGTGCAGAGTGCTGAAGTTCACAGAATTTTGGACCAATTAGTTGAATTCGTTGCATCATACACATCTGCTCTTCCTCTACAATCTTCTATTTGTCCATACTCAATTTCTCTTCAGCCATGTGTCAACCCCCCCCCCCCCCCCACAACGATTCACCCCGATTTGTTGTTCAGTGGGTTGCAGGATTGGACACCAGAAAAAGGCATTTTATGGGTGGGAATTCTTCAGCTGACATACTTCAGTGTCACAGTGGTCTGGCCCCCCATGCATTTGTTTTGTTTGTTAACAGATCCGCACTGAGTTCTGGTGGCAAAGTGTGCTGCTTGTTTGAGCCAGGGGTCAGAATTGACAGCACAGACCTTGGTGGATCTCAGCAAGCGCTAATTGCAGAACGACACCCTCACCTTTCGACGGACGACAAATTGTGTACACTGTGTGTCCATTACCTCAAACCGTGTCCTTTCTTTGCGAAAACATCACCAAGAATAACATTGCCTGCAACACCAGAATCACTTGCCCAATCAACCACCGCTGTTACTCCTGCCAAGAACAAACCCGACTGAACCAAGACAGCCTGGAGCCCGCAAACATATTGCAAAGAATGTGACTGTGGACGTCTCTTATGATTCACAGATTGGGTATTTGCTTGCAATGATCAATGGTGATGTCAACAAGCGTATTCCCTCTTGGGCATTGTAGCCACAGACAGTGTTTCTGGAAATAATTTGGCAGCTTTTGCAATTGTGTTGCACTTTTTGCATCTGAACTTGCCGCAGGGGGCCCTCGTGAGTGAAAAAATTTCCCCCACTTCGGGGGGTTGATGCGTTTGCACTTGTGAGGAGTCCCCCAGTGGGGTGAGAAAGCATTTGCTTTGTGGGACGTGGACATTGAGGTGCTGAATGGTTTCTGACCGTGCGCGATTTCCGCCGTGTGCTTGTTGATTTCATTATTTTCAGAGGTTGAAACCATTGGCGAGGGTGAAAACCAACAAGGCAGATTCATTTTGCAGACTGAACCAAATGCGGGAACCAGCGATCAATTGCGGGCATTTGCAAGTGTTGTGCGTTGAGTTCACTGGACCGGGTCAAGGGATTAAGGCAATCAACAGATCAGAGCACTGGCGGCGGCGGTGGTGGAAGACAGAATTGCAGTGGGACCGTAATTAGCAAGCAATGGTCCCGATATGGAGGTGGACACGCTGCTAGTACCACCACTGAGGGCAAGAATCCTGAGTAACTCGCAATGTTCTCGTAAGCCCTATGAGAGAACTAGCAATCAACCATGGGCTGCTGAGAGTGTTGTGCCCTGAGCTTAGTCGGCCAGCCTCAAATCGAACCAGTAAATAGCCAAACTTGTGATTAGTGCACTGGCGAAGCAGGTGGTGGAGGGTAGAATTTGAGTTCAATTGCATGCGTGGCATGCTGGGCCTCTGTGGCAAGTTGCCAGGCTAGGTTAAAGGTTGTTAAAAACAGCAAACATGGAGCAATTAGCAAGCAGTGTGACGGTGGCAGCAGAATTTCGCAATTATGGCAAGCTGATTTGGCCAAATTGTGCAACCATCATTCTTTTGCATCAGGACATGGCATAGTGGAGTGCTCGCCAATGCCGCCCAGGGACCCAACTGCAGTCATTTTTGATTGGTTGATGCCTTTGCATTACACATCTGAACACCATTGGACACGGGTACCACATAGGTACTACCAAGATGCAAGGTATAGTGCCTTTGTTATGGAGCATAAAAAAAAAGAAACCATGGCCAGCCCTTTGTCCAGTGTCCAGTCATTAATTTCCCACAATTAGTAGTTCATTAAAATGATAGCAATTGTTCATCAGCTGCCAAGAATTGACAACAACCATGTATCGGACCACTCTGCGGATGCAGGGACAGCCAAGGCATTGTGCGATATATTTGTTTGGAGTGAAAAAGCCAATTTTTTTTTGTGGTGGGACAAAGTAGTGAATACAAGAGTGTTGGGCTATACCATACAAGATATTGCAGCACTGTATGGTATGGATACCATGCCGATACCGTACAATACATATGCTGTATGGTACCAATTTTCATATCTTTGGACCGTAAGGCTCCATTGCAATTTGATGTGTTACTTGAATTATTGATGCGCCAATTGGACTACGAATTTGTATTCATTTTTGGTTGATTATTTACTTTGTGAATTTGGGGATAGGATTTTTTGTGCATTTTGCGTACTGCTTGATGCATCATTTTCATCCAAAGTCTGATGCAACACAACGGGCAATGATGCTGTATGGAACAATTGTATTCTGGTGGTGTCCGAAAGTTCAATGAATGCGAATCTTCTAAAGTAAGGCAGATGAAGTGCACTTTTGTGGTTTCTCCCGCAACCAATGGAATTGATGGTAGAAAAGGTTGTGTTGATTGCTATGTGATTGGTGCCAATACAAAATGTTAATTGTTATACGCATGTATTTGGCTTTAAGTGCTTGCTGCATGGTTCTTTGGCTAAGGCATTAGGAAAAAAGGTTGATTGAAAAAGATAGCACAAGAGGCTCAAGAATAAAAATGCCCAATCAAAGCAAAAGCACAGTTTTCATCGCGGTTTCAAAGTAGAGGCAGTGATGTTGTTTGCAAAACAAAATTACACCCAAGTTGCATGCTTATAAGAGCTTCAAATTCACATTTTTGAAACGAAGTATTTTGTTAATTGACGTTGGTCACAAAGCAAACATTGAAGCAAAGGAAACAAATGTCTAGTAGACTTTCTAAAGCGCAATGCAACTTTTGGGTTGTTGGTAATGTTCCAAGAATGATACGGAGCGGATGTTGAAATGATGCGAAACAACAAGCACAAAGTGAAAAACACGTAGGTTTGTTTTAGCTCCCCGAAAGACACGGACGGTGCTCCTCCCGAGCAAAATTGCTCTTCAGGAGCAATAGTGGTTCCTTCCAAGATCAATGATTGAAACAAACGACTTGGTTCACTTAAAAAATTTTGGAGGAAACCTCTAGTTGAACCTCCAAAGCTAACAAAAATGCAACTTTGATCTGCCTTGTTGGCAATCTTGCATGCACGATGGGCACCGTGTACGAAAAAGTACACATAAGTAATCAAAAAGTGGGAATAAGTCTTTTTGTTTTGGTTCCCGAGGGCCGCTTTTGTTCGGAAGCAGAACCGTTTCCAAGGAGTAGAGGTGGTGTTCTTCAGGATCAATGATGTAGACATTAGGAAAGCCTGTAGGAGTCCAAAAATGCGACTTTTATCCAAGTTGCTGGTAACTTTGCAGCCACAATGGGCACTCTTTGTAGAAAATATGCAAAGTACTCAGCTAAAAGTGAAAAAAATAACCTTTTTCTGTTTTGGCTCCTCAGGAGCCAGGGTCGGTGCTCCTCAGGAGCCAACTTGCTCCTCAGGAGCAGGGTCGGTGCTCCTCGGGAGCTTTGGCTCCTGAGGAGCCAGGGTCGGTGCTCCTCAGGAGCCCCCTCAGGGTCGGTGCTCCTGAGGAGCCAGGGTCGGTGCTCCTGAGGAGCATCCCAGGGTCGGAGCTCCTCAGGAGCCAGGGTCGGTGCTCCTCAGGAGCAGGAGCCAGGGGCGGCTCCTGTCAGGAGCGGCCATCTCCCACCACCCCTTACATGGGCCAGTGGATACGGCGGAGGACTCCCTGGATGGCCTCCAGACGGCCTTCGGGGCCCTGTCGGTCAAGGAAGTGGTCTCTCAGCCTCAGCCTGTGAAGAGGAAGAGAGAGAACGAGAGCGAGAAGGATGCTGGAGAAGGAGCAGACGAAGGAGAGGAACAAGGGCAAGACCCGACGCATGACCGTACCTTCGAAGGCGCACCAAGCGCTTCTGGCCTCCACGCATCACCCTCTCCCATAACCACCACACTCCCAGCCGCAGCAACATCCACTTCCACAACCAACCCGCCTATGGCAGAGGGCACAGGCCTTACTGGCATGCCTCCCTACCCCGCCTATGGTATTGACGCATTCCCGTGGGGGGCCGGCCACGGGACGCTGCGGTGGACACGCGCAAGTGAGCAGGCAGGCAAAGCACTACGCTCACAGGGGCATCAATGCGCTCATGTCATGTGACAAAGCGTTTCAGGATCCTTGCCACTCTGCAACAAGGGAACGAAAGTATGTACAGCAACACATCAGGATATGTACACATGGGGTTAAGACTGGACTGGGGTAAGGGCATTACAGGACAATAGACACTCTATCCCAACTCGTATCCCAATCCCAGGTCCGACCCTCTCAGTGGCTGGTGGGGGCGGGGGCTCAAACACAACCCATGCCCTGCTCAGTCCGGACCCTGAAACCCTGCCAATAGGGGAGGTGTCCCGCCCAGCCACAGGCGAGTTCCTGGGAACCAAGGAGCTCCAAGGCCAACAGACAGTGGCTCCCTATGCTCCCTTAACGGCAGGTTCCAACTCCTCTCTGAGCCAGAGATATGGCCCCGCCATTATCCCTCAGGAGTTGGTAGCTGAAAATGGGCTGTTTCAGCCCAAACTGATATTAGCATGAAAAACTCCAAAATTGACCCCTCGTCCGGACCCGCCAGAGGTAGGGACGAGGCAACTGACCCTATGTCCTTCGCATACGAACTCCCTGGAGCCCTCACCCAACCTGGTTCCCTCTGAGGTCCCGGCATCAGATCACCACGGGTTCGTCACGTGGGGTCATGATTGCCAAAATGGCAAAATCGGCCGTCTCGGGCGACCGTCCAGGGTAGGAAATCTTGGCGATATTGACGCGCCAAGCCTTGATTCACAACCCTTGATATCCCCTTTGGTCCCATGCCCTGGGTTATCGCTTGCTGTCACGCCGGCTGCTTACTGTTCACCGAGGGGATGACCACACGGACGGGGCAGAAAGCAACATGCGGTGCAAAGGTGGGGATCGTGGATCGCACCAAAAGTTGAATAACTCCGGATGAGCCAGAGGAGCAAATACGAAACTCAAGGGCGTTCAACCCTTGGTCATATGCTACAAAATGCGCTCTTCCTTCCTGGCTAGATCTGGTGCCCCATGGAGATATGGTACTTCCAATATGGCATACAATGGCAAAAACAGCGAAATTTGGCCAAAACGGCCCGCACTCATGATTCCATATCTCCATGGCCACGGCGAGGATTCTTTCAACCAAAGATGCGATAGACACATGGGACTTAGGTCCCAATATATGCCACTTGCCATCCCTCATGGTCGCCTCTAGCTATTTTTCCCATTGGAGGGAAAGTGACACACGTATGGGGCAGAATGGCAACATACCCCAAATTGGGTGACTCGCAAATCTCCCATCAAGAGGAGAGGCCACATGGGGAAACACCCCATTCGATGTGGGCTTATGTGCCCTCTCCGAATTGCCCTTACCCTTGGTCAAGTGGCGCACGCAACCTCGGGGGTGAAATGAGGGGGAGCAGGAGTTTGTGGCCATTTTGGGCAAAACGGCCAAAATTCACCCAAAAAGTGGTCCCTCCAAATATCGTATCTCCGTATCGCAAGAGAAAGGAGCCTCGGGCTTTTGCATGGATGCAAACCGAAGCTTTGCTTCCCTTTTGCAACAAGGGTTGAGGTTCAAAGCACAACGAAAGCATTTTTAACACCTCAATCCTTGAAGCACACTATTTGTGGGAAAAAGTGCATATATCGGCGATATTGGCATGAACATATCCTTGGGACCTTGAGGAGCAAAAATATGAGTAAACACTTTTGGAGTAGGCCCATAGTAGGTGCTTTCAAACATGCACACTATGGTTAGATTGTCTCCGCCCACTCGTGTCATTAGTGCTTGCATATGAGCGCGTGTGCAAAGAGGCAATGTGGCACGTGTGCTCACAAGGCGAAGTAATATAAAATAGAAGACAAGGTTGTAAAAATCAACCATGCCATCCACGATGTCCTTCGTGGTCTCTACTTTACATATTGCCTTGGTTCGAGGCTCAACTCCCCATAGGCTTCGAATACGAGCCTCGGGGGTTTGGCCATTTTGGCCTAATTTTCGACCAAAACTTGCCCTCTTTTGAAAATAGCGTTTTGGTACGCATTGAATTGCGTGGAGCCATCGTTGAGTTGGCTCGAAAAACGAAAATGGCCTCGGGCTCTTGGTCTTGTGAGCCTCGTGTTCGGTCATTAACGTTCATGCTCACAAGGCCACAAAGTTAGCGTTTGCGCACGCAAACGACTTGGGTTTGCGAGACCCATAGGCTGCCTAAAACACCGCCATTGCCCGCTTCCCTAAGCAAGACGATATGCCCGCGTGAAAGGGGCATGGATGAAAGACATAGGGGGGAGACGTAGGGTTCCGTGCGAACTCTTGGTCCTTGAGAAGCATGAGTTCGCACGATCGACGGAAAGCCTTGCGCGCTGATTTTCTCGAAAACGCAACGGCGAAAAATTCTGGTGAACACACCAGATGAAAGTACATTAAATACCCTCTAGATTCAGCCCTTAAGTTCTCTTAGAACCTCACAGGTACTCGAGAAAAGTCAATCACAAAACTCGCCACGGAGAAGCGACGAAGGCGCGCGGACAGGCGACATCAGGCGGCGATCTCACGACAATTAGAAATCGCGGTAAAAATCGGGTATTTCACCGATTTCTGACCGAAAATCGATCAAGACAATAAAATCACGGTAATTCTACATCGATTTATTGGTTAGAAATCGGATTCCAGATTTCACGGGTTAGAGAACAGGGATAGCCGGTGTCAACGGCTTCCGCACGGGTGTGACGGCTCGCAGGCCTCTGGGCCATGGGCCGTAACGGGTGTGACGGCTCACAGGCCTCCGGGCCATGGGCCATAGGTTCTGGGTACCGCTTCACCCCCCTCCTTAGAGCAAACCCTGGGGGGGGCTCGATAACACCCAAGCATGGCAGCGGGTACCCAGGACCATATCCTGAAGGGGGGGTGTCACATCCTCACTTCAGGCTGATGCGCAGGTTAGGCTCCAAACTCCACAGTAAGATAGGTATGATGCTGTAAAAGCTCGTAGCACATGTATAGTATCAAGTATCAAGTCCCGGGTCCTGGCGGCGATTGTTCGGCATCCAAAGGACCCGTTAACCCATACCAGGCGCACCGGGTGCCGGCTGCTACGGTCACCACCACATTGGCAGTGGCATACACGGCCAACATAGGCGACACACGACGACCGAGGTGGTCCCACAGGTCGAGAGCGACCACAAAGATCCATCAGGCTACCCCAAGCTTCCCAAGGCCCGCCGACTGGGGAGAGTCCCCACGGGTCCTTCCTCGGGCGCACCATGTCCATATCCATACGACGCGAGTCCAGAGTGATACAGCCGAACTCCTTAAGGGATCTTAAGGGGGCTCCTCCTTAAGGGATCGGGCATCAAGGCCGTCTTTTCCCTCGCCCTATTACCACGAAGGCCATACATGAGGGAGTCCTCATGCAGTGTGGGCGGAGGCGTCGACTCCTCAAACCACCAGTTTCCCAGGCAGACTGACCGAGGTCAGGAGCACCGGAGGCCGCCATCCGACTGCAAGTGCGTCTGCGAATCGGTAGGCTCACACTGGGACTGACAGTGGCGGACCGCTGGGAGTGTAGTCAGGCAACTGGGCTTCCCGCCTGGCGCCATCAGGATCTCCACACATCACAGCGAATAGGGCAACATTGTATCACGAGCACTCAAACAGTAGAATCTGTACTCCGGTACTGGTCCAGGCTGGACCAGGCTGTAAGAACATGTACACGGCGACTCAAGGCGCCTCTGTATTCCGATTCGTGGTGAAAAACAGTCCATCCCTCAGCGATGGGCTGATGACACTTAACATACAGATGCACATATCCTGGAGGGCAGAAAGACAAGCAATAATCTGGGTAAATGGGCGTGTAAACACGCTCTGGACAGAGCGCCAAACCACGCCACGGTCAGGATAAGGCAATGCAGGAGGGTGGACAGGAAAACGCCTGAGTTCAGGCCATATATAGTCAGCTGACACACGTCGACTGGTCTGGATTCCGCAAGTGCCATGGAACCAGACCACACACCAAAAATCGCAATGCCGATGACAGCGACATCCGTTGCGCAACGTCGTATGGGCTTCAAGGCCCCAAGAGCTCAGAAATATGAAGGTCAGTCGCCCTACCTGGTTTCCCAAGGATTCAGCAGGGGGGGGGAGTGACGAATAGAAGAAGAGAGGGGCCATCCTCCTCTGGATACAGCAGGGGGGGGTATATGGCCACTCTGATGGCAGGTCACCGGAAGATGGAAGAGAGCAAGCAAGTAAGGGACGATCCGTCGACCTCACAAGCGCTCATAACACATCAGGGGAGAGCTCAGGGCGCTGATCAGGCACCCCTGGCTGCAATCGCCCGGGTGAGTGCTGCCAAGTCCGAAACGTGGATCTTGGTCTTGTGCTTGCGGATGTACTCCATGAAGGGAGTATTGACCCGCGGCACGAATGAGGAGACGGGTTCCCAGGTATCGTGGGACGGCCCATAGCCTCGCCAACGAACCTTGAACTCCAGACCTCCGGCTGCCGAGGCCTTCGGACGCTGAGCCAGGATCTTCTCGACAGTATAGTCGTCCTGCTCAGCATAGTCATCATCCGAAGCAGCCTCATGTGCGGCATAGCTCAGGGACACATGTTGGCCACGGAGGTCGGGTTCCCGCACACGGAGTTGACTCTCGTGGCGCTCCCGGAACTGTCCGTGACCCACCTTGATGCGGTAGGTGTCCTCACCAATCCTGCGGACCACCTCGCCGGGTGTGAACCAGGTCTTGGTGCGGTGGGTGCCCATAGGGCGGGGTCTGATCACCCACACCGGGTCTCCCACCCTGAACTTCTGCGCTGTCGAGCTCGGGGCGGACTTCTGACGCTCAGCATGCTCCTTCTCGAGCTGCTGGCGGATGTCCCGCGCCGTTTGCTCTTGCCGCGCGAAGAATTCCTTGGCATCCATAGCCATGCCATCACCAGACAAGGGAAGTCCCCTACCCAGGGGGTCCCTGTCGAACAAAATCTGGTGAGGGGACAAACCGCCCGGAGTGGGGGTGTCATGATGGGCCTTCAGAGCAGGCCACATCTCCTCAAACCAGTTCCGACGTGGACTGGTGATGTGGATCTTGCGCAGCTTCTCGAACAGCTGCCGTCCAGCCACTTCAGCACGGCCGTTAGACCGGCTGAGATAGGCGACGCTCTTGGCGTGACGTATTCCCATGAGGGAACACATAGCCTTGAACCAGCCACCAGTAAACTGGGGCCCTCGGTCACTGCAAATGGTGCGGGGGATGTCAAAGACGGTCAGCCAATGACGAATCATCATGACTGCCACTTCCTTGGCAAGCAACCCCTTTTTGCGCGCCGGAACGGCTACTACGTAGCCACTGTGGCGATCCACACAGAGAACCACACAGTCAAAGGTCTCCTTGCCAATGTGCACTTCGGGCATGGAGAAGACGTCCATGGCCACGCTCTCCATGGGCTGGTCAGGAACCGGGGTCCATTGGGGTTCCCCCTTGACGTTCCGGTTATCGGGATTGCAGGCCTGACAGACCGAGCAACCCTTCCTGACCTTCTTGATGGCGGTGTAGAGAACGATATGGTCGATCTTGAACCGACGCTGCATGTCAAGGGCTTGCTTCTTGACCCCTGGGTGCAGCATGTGGTGGTGCCAAGCTTCACAAAGCTCGAGCACCCGGGACTCCGGTACTAGCAGCTTACCATTCCGGTAGAGCTTGCCATCTTCCTCAGTCAGCCCCTTTGGCCACTTCTGCCCGTCGTCAGGGTCCGTTACAGCCCTATACTCGGCCGCAAAGGCCTCAGACTTGGCGTAATCGTCGGTCCAGTCGTCCTGGAGGCAAGACTCCGGGAAGAGGTGCTTGTCGGACTCAGCTCCCTCAGGGGCGAGTACTCTGACCGCTCTGCTCACCCTCGACGCGAGGGGGGCATCCGCAGCCATGACGACGAAGCATTTAGCACCCTCCTCCTCCATCAGGCGCTCCATTTCAATGATCCTCTTGGCTTCAGCGGTCTCAGCCTCATCGCCATGGGCAGAGATATCCTGCATGCCCTTGCTGGCGGGATAGGCCCACCTACTGAGACAGTCCGCCACGGTGTTATCCTTTCCAGGAATATAAACAACCGTAAGGTCGAACTTGGCCAAGGTCTCATGCCATCTTGCCCGTCGGGAGGCGGGACCTGAGGGGGTGTCCACGTGCTCCTTGTGCCACGACTGCAGACTCTGATGGTCGGTGCAGACGGTGACGGGATGGAGGGCTATGTACCCAGCCCATTTCCTGAGAGCCATGACGATGGCATACGCCTCCTTCTCACGGGGCGTCCACGTCCGTCTCTGGCCTTCCGCCAGGACTCGGCTCCAGAAAGCCACGGGCACGTGCCTCCCGTCGTCAAGCACTTGCTCCAACACAGCGCCAATGGCCTAGTCGGAAGCGTCGGTGCGCAGGACGAACCCTCGGTCGGGATCCACGAGGTGCAGACCCACTGCGGATAGCAGCGCCTGCTTCATCCCCTCAAAGGCACGGTCGGACTCAGCTGTCCAGACCAGAGCCTTCTTGGACCCCTTCTTGGTCTCCTCTCGGTTGCCCTTGAGCATGGTCGTCATGGGGGCTGCATACGCGGCATACATCTTGATATACCCCGAGTAGTAGTTGCAGAACCCCAGATACGCCCGTAGCTCAGAGACCGTCTTGGGCTTTTCCCAGTGCTCAATCGCAGCCACCTTGCCAGGTATGGGCTTCCGCTGCCTGTTCCCGACTACGTGGCCAGCGAAGACCACCTCGCTTACCGCAATGGTGGCCTTGTCACTGCTGCCCGTGAGTTTGTGCCGAACCAGAAGGTCCAGCACTCGAGTGACGTCCCTTTCATGTGCCTCCAGGAGCTCCTCGTAGCTCATACTGGGGTCCCCGGATGCGATGATCACGTCGTCCACGAAGGGGTCCGCACAGTCACGCACCGGCTCCAGCAGGTTCTCCAGCATCCGCTGAAAAGCCGCATTGCCGTTGGTAACGCCCATGGGCATCACCTTCCACTGGAGAGGTCCAAGTGGAGTGCTCATGGCTGTGCAGGCACGGGACTCCTCGGCGAGAGGCATCTGATGATAACCATGTTTCAGGTCAATCACCGTGAAGATCCTCTGCCGGTGTTGTTTTTGCAGCATGTCCTCAATGAGGGGCAGCGTATAGCTGTCGTGCTGCGTTTGGGCGTTCAGGCCGCGGTAGTCGACCACGAGCCGCCACTCACCGGCAACCTTCTTGGGGACGACGAAGCAGGGAGAGGCCCACTCGGAGTGGCACGGCTCAAGCCAGCCTCTCTGGATGAAGTCACGGAGGATCTTCTCCATGGCCTCTTTCCTCTCGCCCCTCAGGGCAAACTCCCGGTGCCGATACACACGGGGGTCCTGCTTCAGTCGTATCTTGGCCTCGCCATACGGTCCACGCACCGGTGGGGGGAACACAGGTTTTGCGCTGAAGAAGGTCTCGCCGTACTTCTGCTTCAGCCTGGCCCTCAACGCCTGGATCTTGGGGCAGTCATCGGACTCCGCCTTGGCTTTTCCGGGCACTTGAACCACGGAGCTTACTTGAGGGGTAGCGACCCCGCTCGGCTTCAGCTCAGGCGGTCTTCCCAGGTGGCCCAAAGGGCCATCTCTGGTCTTGCCTCGGAATAGATCGCCGTAGGTGGGTGGGTTACCCCCGATTGGCTCGTCCTGGCTGGACAGGTGGTCCAGCACCCTCTGCACGAAGGTGTTCCCGTCGTAGGAACCAGAGACGATCGAGTCCACTTCCCACCAGGCTCTGTCCTGGCCCTTGCCCTCACGCTGGTTCCCCCAGTCGTGAAAGGGCTGATCCATATACCCCTGAACCAGATCCCACTCCTCTTCAGTGAGGGGCTCTTCCGATTCCGATTCTTCGATGTCAACAGGGGGAACCGCAAAGCATTGCCTCCAAGGCTCCGCTATGATGCGGTTGACACACACGAAGTCCGTGGTGTCGGCCTGATCAAGGCCCCCATCCACATAGTGGAATTCCGTTGGCCATCTCTGGGGTGGCATGGGCTGTCCCTTAGCGTCCTGATAGACACTCTCTCCAGCTGGTAGGACGACCTTGTTCAAGGTCATGTTGGTCAATGAGGCTACCCAATGTCGGGTACTTTCCTCCTCGGTGCATCCCATGGGAACAACCAGCACTGCCTTGGAGCGGTCCTTGCGAATCTTCGCTATCGCTCTTGGAATGTCCCATCGAGGGCAATGGATCCACATCAAGCCCTGATGCGGACCCCAGTGCTTCTTCCACGCGGAGTCCTGTGCGCTCCAGTACTTCTCACATACCCGAAGATGGGCGGAGGTTCCTGAAGAGAACGCATCCAGGGCAAGATCCGAAGCTCCCAAGTCCGCAACAACTCGGCTCGCCACTTCCGGCCTTACGCCGTACTCCTGGTTTGCAGGACCAGTTGGCTCAGTGTCCAGCGCGGCCACTTGGAGCTGATTGCGTTCGGGGTGGATCCATTGGCATTCCAGATGGTGCTCAGGTGACGAAAGCCACGAGAGTTGGTCGTCCTGGTACAGGGTCATGGAGGCCTGGGCCGGGAGGACGCCGGAGTCCGTCTCCATCATGAAGTCGTATCCAACGATCATGTCCCAGTCCATCTCGGCCTCGTAGAAGCGACCGTGCAGGAGGATTTCCTTGCCGAGGTCTGGGCGGCTCAGCTCACGATGGTTCACGAACTGCAGCCCAATGGCCGCTTCCTTCGTGCCTCCCACCATGTACTGGCCGTTCGCCACCTTCAGCCTGACAGGTTTCCGACTGTCGGTCGGACACTCTGGTGGAAGTAGGCCAGCCTTGACCAAGCTGACTTGAGCTCCCGTGTCGACCAACACGTCGAAAACCTTTTCCACTTCCCCGCATAAGGCACGGACCTTAAGATGCAACTGCCGCTCGCGACCGACACGGCGCACGGCGTGCAAACTCAGGATCTCCGGCCGTTCCAGAAGCTCAACAAGCGACTGGTGCAGGTCGTGGACAATGGGCTCAGGCTGCCCATCTGCAGCATCCAGCTGCGGTCCGGGTGATCCTCCGATACTCTCGGAAAGATCTTGTAGTACATCAAACACATTCTTGGTCGCGAAGGACGGACGGGTGCAAGGGTTCGTGCCTTCACTTGCCCTCACCCCGCCTCCGCGACTGGGTGCCGGACCGGGCCTTCCGCCCGCGGCAGTCCCCTTGTGTTTATCGACTCCCGACTGGGATGGTTCGGCGCTTCCCACGTCACCATCCTGCGACCGCCCTAGCTGGGGCCCTTGGCTGCAGTGGCTCCGCTAGGGGGCGTCGGTTGTGGAGGAAGGGGTGTTCTCCTCCGCATCAACCTCTTTGATGCCCTTCTTCCTTCTTTCGCTGCGAGTAGGCTTCTTGTCCTTGTCCTTGTTCTGGTTGTTCTGGTTGTTCTCCTTGTTCTTGCTGTCCGACCTGGGGACCCAGTTCCTCTTGATCTCCTGGATCTCCTTGGCCAACTCGGTCCCCTGCGACACCAGCTTGGAGAGCTCGTCCCTGTCCACCTCCACCTTGGCTTCCCGGATACCCGCGGGCGCACGCTTCTTCGACCCGTGCGCCTTCTTGTAAGCCTCCGTGTCGGCCTTGTGGACGGGGCATGTTCGGTGGTCATGGTTGAAGCCCCGCTTCCTCCCATAACACACGAAACAGCCCTGAGGGTGAGCTCGTATGAACTCCCCAAAGCACAGCGGAGGGTCGCCAATGCGGCGAGGGTCCCTCTTCTCCTGCTTCCTCCAACCCTGCTGCAGGGGCTTCCAGTTTCCCGGTTTGCTCCCCGCGCTCAGGTTCTTGGCCAGGAAGGCACAAACGGCCACCTCGGCGGGCTCATCGTCGTCGTCATCGTCGACGAGAGTCTCATCGCCACCGGCTCCCGCTGGGTCCATGGCAGCTTCCCCGCCAGGTCCCTCGCCAACGTAGTTGACGTCGCGGTCGCCGGGCCTCAACCCGCGGGTGTGGTGGAGGTTTCGGTACTCCTTGAGTACTTCCTCGCCAACCCACTCCAGGATCTCGTCGCAGCTCATCCGCGCCGGGATGGCCTGCAGACGGATGGTCTGGCCGCTCAACTTACACTCGTCAAGGCGCCACATCGCGGTCTTCTCGCGATCGCCCGAGACGGTGACGAGGAGAGCGTTCCGCAGGGAGTGCCGTTTTACATCCCAGGCCACGTTCTTCTTCGCCCAAGCCACCACGTTCGTATGATACTCTTTGGGGAGCATCATCTTGACCGTGTGGTTGGACTTGGCCCTCTTGGATTCCTCCTTGGTGACCCTCTTGATCCATGCTTCCGGCAGCATGGAGAGCAGGCGAGCCTGCTCGTCACCCTCGTTCCAATCCTCCACGTTGCGGCCGTGGAGGGTGTATTTCCCTCGGAAGTCCCGCCAATCCCGCAGGCGGATCTCCCGTCCATCATGCTCAAGCCTGATGGACTTCCACCGCTTGGCAGCCACCTGCGGAGCGTCCACCCGCTCCTGCTCGTTGAGCCACTTCTTTGCTTCCTTGAGGGTCTTGATTTTCCCCTCCTTGGTCGCCATGAAGTACAGCTCTCCGAGCCCTTCCGGCAGGCGGTACCTGAACCGTCTGAAGACATATCTCTCCGCATCCGCGTGAGGCATGTCTTCAGTGACGGTCAGCCCCCAATCGTCCAGCTTCTCCAAGAAGCGGTCGAGGTTGAGGGGGTTGCCGTCGTACATGGGGGGCTTGATGTCCTTCAAGTCTTCCCACACGGCGGCGTCCGCGGCCTTAGAGACCATGAACGCCGGCCGCGAGGTCGACCGAGGTTCCCATCGGCCTCGCCCACGGACTCCCACGGCCGCCACGTCCATCTCCTCCATGGAATCCCTGTGGCTACGCCGCGGTTCCTCCATGTACCCTAACCTGGTCCGTACTGCGTCCATGTACGCATCCTCATCACGGCGCTGGCGGCTGCGTTCAGCAGCCTCCCGTCGTACACCACGCGGCGGGCTGATGTCGAACTCCTCCAGGTCCAGGTCCAGGTCCTCACCTTCGCCGACATCCCATTCCACGTCTCCTCTGGGGACCTCATCCCTGAGTCCACCGTAACGTCCACCAGCCATTGGGATTGGCTCCAGGGCTGGTGCGGGGCGCTGGGGGCGTACCGGTGTCCGCGGTGGAGCACGGCGGTTGCGGTACTCCGCGCTGAGCCACTCATCACGCCAATCCTCACTGCCACTGCCGGGCGGCACGCGCTCGTGGCGGCGGCCCGCGCTGTGGTGAGAGGGGGCGGTGAGAGAGGGGGCACTGGCTCTGGGGCGACTCCTGGGGGCTCCGCCGGGGGCGTGGGGTCTGCCTGGACCTGGTCCGGGTCCCCAGCCGTCGTCCGACGAGCCAGACTCCAGGGGTGGGTGGTCGCTGCCGACGCTCCCACGGGCTTCCAGCGCGTCCAGCCTCTGCTGCAGGCCGCTGACGACGTTGGTCAGCGACTTGGTCTCGGCCCTGGCTATTTCCAGCTCCTTCTGCGCGCGCGCGGCGACCCTGGTGATGCGAGCCATCTCGCCCTTGCCCGTGTCTACCTCCAGCTCGAGCAACTGGACTCTCCTGCGGAGGTAGACAATCCACCGCCAGGTGGTATCCGGGTCGCCGTTCCCTGGTGGGTCGTCGGGGTCCCCAGGGGGTCCTCCAGGAGGGCCTCCGCCGGGTCCGCCCGGTCCAGGGGGTCCTCCCCCGCCCGGTGGTCCGCCTCCAGGGGGTCCACTTGGTGGGCGTCCTCCAGGGGGTCCT
Source organism: Eutreptiella sp. 'Long Island Sound 2002' (assembly GCA_964036045.1). Lineage (NCBI taxonomy): Eukaryota > Euglenozoa > Euglenophyceae > Eutreptiales > Eutreptiaceae > Eutreptiella > Eutreptiella sp. 'Long Island Sound 2002'. The sequence continues at coordinate 5,648,912 of OZ038388.1, forward strand.
GATGGTCCTCCGCCAGGGGGTCCTGGTGGGTCTCCGCCGGGTCGCCTCGGTGGGTCCGAGGATGGGCGCTTCTTCGTGATGCCGAAGTCCATGTCGTCATCCTCGTCCATGTCGCCCCACCTGGGCGTCTCGGTCTTGGAAGACTCCGAGCTCCGGTAGGGAGGAGGGAGATCCTCATCCTCACCTTCCGGTTCCATGGGGACGTCTCCGCCTCCTCCGCCCGTCCAAGCCACCACTTGGCGATGCCGGCGGCCTCGTTCATCCCCGTCACTGGCGGTGAAGAAGGGGTCACTGTCGTGGGGGTGTCCACCCGCTGGCCTCCGCGGCCTCTCGGGGGTCTTCCCCTTGCCCTTCCTCCGTCGATGGGCAGTGGGGCCACTGCTCCCGCTGCTGCCCGTGTCCGCCTCATCCAGCGTCATCCTGGAGGAGGCGTCCCCTTCGAAAAGCTTGCAACGGGTCTCCACTCGTGATCCTCCCGGGGGAGTCTCGCGGCGGAGTTTGGCCTCTGCCTCCTCCATTGCGGCGGCGGTGGCTGCGGCAGCCCGCACTTCGGCTTCCTCCCGAGCACGAGCCGCCTCGGCTTCCCGGGCCTGCTGCAGCCGCGCCTTCTGCGCCTCCAACGCCGCCAGCTCCGCCTCCGTCTTGGCCTTCTCCTCAGCGACCTTCCGTCGCGCGGCCTCGATGGCGTCCCTCTTGGCGGCGTCCGCCTGGGCCTTAGCCGTCGCTTCGGCGTGGGCCCTTTCCTCCGCCTCCTTCTTTGCCCTCTCTTGGGCAAGCGCCTCTTCGAGCGCCCTCACCTCGGCCTCCCTGCAGGCAATGGCCTCCTGCGTCAGGCGGGCTTCCTCGTCGGCTGCCGCCAACTCACCGTTGACCTGGGCAGTCGCTGCCCCATGGGCGGCTACGGCCGTGAGTCCGGCCGCAATGGCCGCCACGGTCCGGGCGTGGATGGCCATGCCATGCGCCCACTCCGCAGCCTCCTCCTGGGCGATGCCGACGGCGCCCTCCACGGCAGCGCTGTGCTGCCTGGCCCGTTGCCGGACAACCCGAAGGTTGCAGGGCACCCCACAGACGCGCTCACAGGCGCGCGCCACGTCCCTGTCGGGAGCGACGCTGCTGCTGGAGCTGGCCTGGTCGGCCGGCATCCTCCCGCGGTGGGCCGACTCCACGTCGCTGCTGGGGCCTGCTGGGGCCTGCTGGGGCCTCAGGAGCAGCGGACGGGGCTTGGCCTTGGTCTGCCTGGCGACTTTGATGTAGTCGCCAAGGGTGGTGGAGCCGGGGTGATGACCACCATTGGCCCGTTGGGGACTGGGGGCTGGGGTTCCGCCCTTGGCGCCTTGGGCGGCTTCGGCGGCCAGGGACTCCTGGTACTCCCGCCACTTCCGCTCCCGCTTCCTGTCCCCGGCGGACCGCCTCTCCTTCCCCGGAGACGCGCTGCTGCTGCCCTGCAGCCTGCGCTCGCTCCCCGGTTCCGGGAAGCTCTTCTCGATCATGTCCCACATGGAGACATTGATCGAGGCGCCCGACGGGTACACGTTGGGCTCCTCGTCCTCCTCATTCCCGTCGGGACGCAGGCCTTCGCCGGGCCTGTCCGGCCGGGCCCAGGTCCTCCACCGCCTCTGCTGGAAGCGGAAGGCAAACCCCTCCGCCCGCAGCCAGTCCTCCACGGCCTGCAGGCGGTCGGGGGCGATGTCCGTGCGGAGCTCGAAGCTCCGGGGCATGCCGCCTTCGCACTGAGGGTGGCTGTGGCGGTAGTGTTGGTCCCAAACCAACCCACGCAGCAGGCGTGCCGCATGGGGGTGGGGCCGCGGCCACGTCCTGCCCGCTTCTTGCCAGTTTACCATGGCAGCGGGGGGCGTACTTGGTCTTGAGGTCCTTGGCGTGCACTCGTTCTACTCAACGAACTTGTGGTGGTTGTTGAGGCGGGTGCTGCAGCACTGGACTGGGCGTGCGGCTGGTGCTGGTCAGCCGGTGGTTGTGGAAGTGGTTGACGCGGCCTTGCTGGTCGGCCGATGGGTCTGGTCTGTCCACTTCCTTCACGGTTGCGGCGCGGTCAGGGCGATGCTCTGGACGGCGCTGCTGGCTCCGTGACGAACTCGGCGCTGTCGCTGGGTGGCGCTGCGAGCTGCTGCGCTGCGCTGCGAGCCGCTGCGCTGCGCTGCGAGCTGCGAGCTGCGCCGCGTTGCTCGGGGTTGGTGGCCCCGAGTGGCACGCGAGGGTTGGGTAACCCCGCGGCGGTGAAACGCTTTTGACGCGTTCCCGTGGGGGGCCGGCCACGGGACGCTGCGGTGGACACGCGCAAGTGAGCAGGCAGGCAAAGCACTACGCTCACAGGGGCATCAATGCGCTCATGTCATGTGACAAAGCGTTTCAGGATCCTTGCCACTCTGCAACAAGGGAACGAAAGTATGTACAGCAACACATCAGGATATGTATACATGGGGTTAAGACTGGACCGAGGTAAGGGCATTACAGGACAATAGACACTCTATCCCAACTCGTATCCCAATCCCAGGTCCGACCCTCCCAGTGGCTGGTGGGGGCGGGGGCTCAAACACAACCCATGCCCTGCTCAGTCCGGACCCTGAAACCCTGCCAATAGGGGAGGTGTCCCGCCCAGCCACAGGCGAGTTCCTGGGAACCAAGGAGCTCCAAGGCCAACAGACAGTGGCTCCCTATGCTCCCTTAACGGCAGGTTCCAACTCCTCTCTGAGCCAGAGATATGGCCCCGCCATTATCCCTCAGGAGTTGGTAGCTGAAAATGGGCTGTTTCAGCCCAAACTGATATTGGCATGAAAAACTCCAAAATTGACCCCTCGTCCGGACCCGCCAGAGGTAGGGACGAGGCAACTGACCCTATGTCCTTCGCATACGAACTCCCTGGAGCCCTCACCCAACCTGGTTCCCTCTGAGGTCCCGGCATCAGGGCACCACGGCTCCTCACGTGGGGTCATGATTGCCAAAATGGCAAAATCGGCCGTCTCGGGCGACCGTCCAGGGTAGGAAATCTTGGCGATATTGACGCGCGAAGCCTTGATTCACAATCCTTGATATCCCCTTTGGTCCCATGCCCTGGGTTATCGCTTGCTGTCACGCCGGCTGCTTACTGTTCACCGAGGGGATGACCACACGGACGGGGCAGAAAGCAACATGCGGTGCAAAGGTGGGGATCGTGGATCGCACCAAAAGTTGAATAACTCCGGATGAGCCAGAGGAGCAAATACGAAACTCAAGGGCGTTCAACCCTTGGTCATATGCTACAAAATGCGCCCTTCCTTCCTGGCTAGATCCGGTGCCCCATGGAGATATGGTACTTCCAATATGGCATACAATGGCAAAAACAGCGAAATTTGGCCAAAACGGCCCGCACTCATGATTCCATATCTCCATGGCCACGGCGAGGATTCTTTCAACCAAAGATGCGATAGACACATGGGACTTAGGTCCCAATATATGCCACTTGCCATCCCTCATGGTCGCCTCTAGCTATTTTTCCCATTGGAGGGAAAGTGACACACGTATGGGGCAGAATGGCAACATACCCCAAATTGGGTGACTCGCAAATCTCCCATCAAGAGGAGAGGCCACATGGGGAAACACCCCATTCGATGTGGGCTTATGTGCCCTCTCCGAATTGCCCTTACCCTTGGTCAAGTGGCGCACGCAACCTCGGGGGTGAAATCAGGGGGAGAAGGAGTTTGTGGCCATTTTGGGCAAAACGGCCAAAATTCACCCAAAAAGTGGTCCCTCCAAATATCGTATCTCCGTATCGCAAGAGAAAGGAGCCTCGGGCTTTTGCATGGATGCAAACCGAAGCTTTGCTTCCCTTTTGCAACAAGGGTTGAGGTTCAAAGCACAACGAAAGCATTTTTAACACCTCAATCCTTGAAGCACACTATTTGTGGGAAAAAGTGCATATATCGGCGATATTGGCATGAACATATCCTTGGGACCTTGAGGAGCAAAAATATGAGTAAACACTTTTGGAGTAGGCCCATAGTAGGTGCTTTCAAACATGCACACTATGGTTAGATTGTCTCCGCCCACTCGTGTCATTAGTGCTTGCATATGAGCGCGTGTGCAAAGAGGCAATGTGGCACGCGTGCTCACAAGGCGAAGTAATATAAAATAGAAGACAAGGTTGTAAAAATCAACCATGCCATCCACGATGTCCTTCGTGGTCTCTACTTTACATATTGCCTTGGTTCGAGGCTCAACTCCCCATAGGCTTCGAATACGAGCCTCGGGGGTTTGGCCATTTTGGCCTAATTTTCGACCAAAACTTGCCCTCTTTTGAAAATAGCGTTTTGGTACGCATTGAATTGCGTGGAGCCATCGTTGAGTTGGCTCGAAAAACGAAAATGGCCTCGGGCTCTTGGTCTTGTGAGCCTCGTGTTCGGTCATTAACGTTCATGCTCACAAGGCCACAAAGTTAGCGTTTGCGCACGCAAACGACTTGGGTTTGCGAGACCCATAGGCTGCCTAAAACACCGCCATTGCCCGCTTCCCTAAGCAAGACGATATGCCCGCGTGAAAGGGGCATGGATGAAAGACATAGGGGGGAGACGTAGGGTTCCGTGCGAACTCTTGGTCCTTGAGAAGCATGAGTTCGCACGATCAACGGAAAGCCTTGCGCGCTGATTTTCTCGAAAACGCAACGGCGAAAAATTCTGGTGAACACACCAGATGAAAGTACATTAAATACCCTCTAGATTCAGCCCTTAAGTTCTCTTAGAACCTCACAGGTAGTCGAGAAAAGTCAATCACAAAACTCGCCACGGAGAAGCGACGAAGGCGCGCGAACAGGCGACATCAGGCGGCGATCTCACGACAATTAGAAATCGCGGTAAAAATCGGGTATTTCACCGATTTCTGACCGAAAATCGATCAAGACAATAAAATCACGGTAATTCTACATCGATTTATTGGTTAGAAATCGGATTCCAGATTTTACGGGTTAGAGAACAGGGATAGCCGGTGTCAACGGCTTCCGCACGGGTGTGACGGCTCGCAGGCCTCTGGGCCATGGGCCGTAACGGGTGTGACGGCTCACAGGCCTCCGGGCCATGGGCCATAGGTTCTGGGTACCGCTTCAGTATGGGCCCACCTACCACTGCGCTCCATGAGGCAACTACTGCCAGTGAGCCGGTGGCTTCCAGCTCTGCGCCGCGATGGTATGCGGCTGACTATCCCCATCCACTCCACGCCACTGGAACCTATATGGATGTTCCTGGGTATGCTCCTGGGTATGCACCTGGGTATGCACCCTTGAGTGGGTTGAGGAGAGGACCAGAGTCTCTTGGAGGCAGGAGTAGAGGATCGGGAAGATCCTCCAACAGGTCCCTGACGCGGTCGGAGATCAACGAGGTGCTCCGAGGAGCCACTTCAAAAATCGTGGGCGACCTCACGCAAGAGATCAGGGAGAAACTGGAGCCCCTGATGATCCCGTCCCATGCGTCACCTACGACGGTGGGAATGTCACCCCACCGAGTACAGGCTAACCACCTGGCGGCAGGGTTGACAAATACCCTGGGGAGCCTGAGGAGCCGACCGATGCCGACTCCTGCAGCAGTACCGAGAAGTCCATTCGTCCCGAGAACGGCCCAGCCGCCCTACAGCCACGTGACGAACTCGACGAGGGCCGAGCTGGACCAGCTGGGGCTGACAGCCTTAAGGGCTATGGTGGACGTAGAGCCTTATGGCTCTAGTGATCTTGGCGGAGACCCCTCCGATGACGAGCCGCCGTCGATGGATTCTTCTTCGCCCTCAGATGACGAGGACCCTGAGGACCCCGAGGACCCCAAGGGTAAGAAGAAGAAGAAGAAGAAGAAGAAGACCCGACGCCCTGAAGGCCGCCGAGCTCAGGAGGCGAAGGCTATTGCCACCTCCAAGATAGTGGTCAACCTGCCTGAGTTCACAGGCAAGGACCTCAGCGAGTTCGCTGAGAACTTTGGCCGGTTCCTACGACTGACCGGCCAAACCCACGCGAGTGGGCGAGTGAAGTGCGATCTGCTCCTGCAGTGCTGCAAGACCAAGTACCTGGAGAAGCAGGTCAGGCAGATCTTGACTAACTCCGCCACCTTTGCCGATGTGTTGGTTGCCCTGGAGAGGCAGTACCCGACCTACGAGACCGACCTCTCCATCAGGGCCGAGATCCAGAACCTGCCCGTGCTGCCCAACAACCCCAAACCTGGCACGGTCTCCGAGCTGTTGGCTGACCTGGATCACTGGGCTGGACGACTGACGCCCGGTTCCTACAGCAGCGACGACCTGCTGTTCTGGTTGTGCGCCAAGCTCCCCGGAGAGCTATGGGACGAGTGCCGTTTGACGCCTGAGCGCAAGGCTAGATCCCTCCGCTACGAGGATCTATGCGTGCTGCTCCTGGAGATGGCGCTGGAGAAGGAGAGCGACCAGCACTTGAACAACTACCGTCCTGGTGGTGGAGGTTCTGGAGGCAAAGGGTACCAAGGGTCCCGACCTGGGCAGGGGACTACCCCCAAACACGCCCACGCCCGTACCATGGAGAACGTGAAGGAGCTATTCTGGTGTGATGCCAGAGATGAGCAGGGCCACCTGCAGCACGCCTCTGACTGCGAGCAGCGAGACTGCTTCGTCGTCCAGGGGAAGCAGCAGGAGAAGAACACCGGCGCCAAAGCGAAGCTGCCGGATCATTACCGCTGCACCATCACGTGTGCATTCTGCGGTAAGCGGAAGCACTACGAGGATGAGTGCTACCATAAGCAACGCCTATCGGCGAAGCTTAAGGGGGAAGATCCTGGCAAAGGCTCAGGCAAAGGTGGAGGCAAGGCCAAAGGCAACGACTCCGGCAAGGGCAAGTCGAAAGGACGTGGTCAAGGTGGTCAAGACAAGGGTCAAGGTGGACGAGGAGGAGGCGCTAACCGCCAGCCCGACAACAAGAACAAGGACAAGAACGGAGTCAACCCCAACCCTAATCCAGGGGGGAACTCCGAGCCCTCTGGAGGGCAGTCTGGTCCTACCACACGCTCACAGGCGCAGGCCCAGCAAGAACAAGGAGCCAAGCGTGAGCATGAAGGTGGTGATGACGGCAACGCTAAGAAGAGGAGCCGTTTCATGAGGATGGCCCGCAAATTGCGGAACAAAGGATTCGAGGTGACCTGTCCCGCGGAGTTCTGACGGGGACGCTCTGGTGGCACCCAAGACCTGGTGTTTTGGGTACGTATCCGACTAGGGGGACGTGAATACCTGGGGGTACTGGATACTGGCGCCACAATATCTATAGTGGCCAAGAAAATTTTACCTTGTGGGAGCCTGAAGAACACCATGACCACCGCCGCTATACGTATGGGGGATGGACATGTGGTGCACAGCTGCGGGGACTGTGAAGTGGAGGTACCTATGGGCTCCAGGACTATCGCCCATCGGTTCTATGTGATGGACACTGAGGCCTTCGACTTTGTACTGGGTACTGACTTCTTCGTACAGCACTCCCAGATACAATCCCTGACGCTGCAAGCGCCCTACCTCCTCTACGTGGACCACGGCAGTGGCAGAGAGTCCGTGCCACTGGAGCAGTCGGAACATACCTCGAGTTACCTGAGACTATCGAAGGAGGAGCCCTCGAACATGATGGCGGCCTCCAAAACTGAGGACTATCAACTATTGGGGGAAGTCCTAGACCAAGGTCTGAAGGAGTTGGGTTACTCTCGAGAAGACCTAAGTGTGGAGTTGTTCGCCAGCGACAAGCAACATGTACTGGACCTTTACTGCAGCAAGGGGAAGAACTGCAGCTACAAATTTTACTGGCCCTCTTTCGGGATGGCCTACGGGAACCCCAGGTTCAGTGAACTGGGGAAGGTGCTGACCAAGGTGGCCTTGGAACGTTCCCGTATGGTCCTGTGTTCCCCCGATTGGGGAGCCCATGGGGGCAACGAGTACTGGCGAAACCTCCTGGACAGGCTGACTATCAGCTCTGTTCGTTTGCCTGATGAGGCCATCTACGTGCCTCTGGGACGCAAGACGCCTATTGGCAAACCCGGATGGGGGAGTATGCTCAGCGTGGTGGACGGAGGTCTTACCACCATTCCCTGGGAAGATCTGGACCCGACTCTGGTCCAGGCTATACAGCGAGAAAGCGATGGACTCGCCTTGGGTGACTTGAAGGATCGCCTACGACCTCAAGATGCTGTTGAAACTACACCCGGAGGAGATGAGTACGTCGTGACTGACACCAACGCCCCCAACTCTCCCTGCCGTGTACCTGTTCCTGATGGAGTCTCTGAGTGTGGACTATCTGAGCTACCTAGCTCTATCCACTCAGAAGACGAAACTGAGCACGGCGCCTTCTTCGTGCAGACCTGTGTGGAGGAACTGGAGAACGCCGAGTACGTCGCCCCACTAAAACCCGTACTCTCCATGAGGGTGGAAGACCCCGTGGACGAGGAGCTGGACCCTCGATCCAGGCTCAGGGAGTATGTGGATTCCAAGAGGAAGTTGGTGGCGAAAAAGCTATGCTACGCGAAGCCTACCCGCAGCTCATGGCCACTGAAGCAAGGACGTATGGGAGACCTATCCCAATTGAAGGAGGACCTCGAACAGAAGATCACCACCTGGCAAAGGGAGGTAGATCTCAAGCTCATGAAGAGCGTGTGGGGCGCCCATGTGAGGACCCCAGAGGAGGACGACCTCTCGGAGGAATGTGTATGTGAACCCCCTCGAGCGTGCCTATGTTGCCATCGTCCACCGGAGATTGTTGAGCAAGACCTTCTATATGCCTACCAAGGGCTGAAGGATGCTACCGCGGGCGATGAGTCGGTGGAGGACCACCTCCCGACGTCTATTCCAGGGGCAAGCAACTTACACTCCGACGAGGACATGGAGGACAAGATCAAGGTATTGGACCCGCGGGTACAGAAGCTTATCAGGACCTATCTGGAGGTGTTCGGAGAACTACCCCCTCCAGCCTCATGTGACAAGCTGGTACAGATGGACCTCAAGCTGAAACCCGAGTTCGTGGGTCACGAGATCCGGAGGAGACCCTATCCAGCTGCTAAAGAGCAGGCCGACGAGATCGAGCGACAGATACAAGAATGTATCGACGCTGGCCTAGTCCTGGAGTACAAGGACGGGGACTACCCCCTACACTGCAGCCCCTGTTTCCTGGTGGCTAAACCTGGGTCTACAGCCAAACGGCTGGTAGTGGACTACGGAGAGCTGAACAAGAAGACGCTGAACCACTCAGGGTCCATTCCCAATATGGAGTCTACCCTGGAGAAGATAGCCTCCTGTCGCTACAAGACCAAGATGGACAAGCGAAGTGGATTCTGGCAAGTGGACCTGACGCCCAACGCGCAGGAACTACTGGCCTTCATCACCCCTCAGGGGAGGGTATTCAAGTGGAAGGTCATGCCATTTGGCGTGGCTAACGCACCCGCTCTGTTCCAAGAGCTGATGAACAAGATCTTGTCCATCCTACGAAGGAGACCTAAGGTGCAGGAGCTCATATCCCGTGGGGCCCAGATGGAGGCTCACATCGACGATGTATGCCTCGGGACCAATACCCAGGAGGATCACCTAATCCTCTTGGGTGAGTTCTTTGCGGTCTGCCAGGAGAACCACACTCGACTCAAGCTGGAGAAGTGTGAGTTCATGCAGGAGACCATGCAGTACTTGGGGTTTGACGTTGGCTATGGGTGGTGGACCCCAGCGGCCTCTAAGGCTAAACCCCTGATGGATGCCAAGGTACGACACGAAGACCCCAAGAAAGGACTTCATGATGTACGCAGTTTCATTGGGGCGTGCAACTTCTATCGCCGCCACATCAAGAACTTCACCTACACCAGCGCCGTACTGACGGACTTGATCAAGAAGAGTACTACTTGGCGCTGGGGCCCACAAGAGCAACAAGCGTTTGACGAGCTCAAAGACAAGGTAGCCAACGCTAAGTGCTTGGGCGTGCCTAGAGCACAAGGGGAGATTATCCTGGTGACCGACGCCAGCAATGTGGGCGGTGGTGGAACGTTGTTCCAATGGCAAGCACTAGAGAAGGAGGAGTTCGACTCGGCCATTTCCCAATGGGGGACGGAAGGTCTCAACCGAGATGGAACCCTCAAGCACAGCTACCCTGACGACAAGTGGGTCCTAGTACCTCTGGGCCACTGGAACTGGAAGTGGAACCAGGCCAGGGGGAACTACTCCACCTATGAGCAGGAACTGCTCGCGGGTATGCTGGTGCTATCCTCACAAGCACGACTGTTGGGGAGTAACCCTGTGGTCTGGCTATGCGACCAAGAACCGGTCCGCAGTTTCCAGAAGGGTCCCCCACCTGAGAAGGCCAAGCTACGTCGCTGGTGGACCTACCTCAGTCAACTACGGCTGACGGTACACCATATCCAGGGAGTGAAGAACGAGTGCGCCGACTACATCAGCCGCAACAACTTCGACGCCCTGATTGGTACCCGGTCTGAAGCGCTGGCTAAGGAGGCGTTCAGCCGTATGGACGTACACCTGGACCTGAACATGACCATGATACGCCCCCTGGATGGACTCCAACAATCGGAGTACCTGAAGGAGTTTGGGGATATCTACAAGCGCCTGGAGAAACGCCTTGAACCCCTCCTGGTCAACCAGGACCAGTGGAAGAGGGACAAGAGCTACCTCTGGCACGAGGACCGCATCGTGGTGCCTAGTGACCGAGTCCCAGCGCTGCTGAAGTGGACCCATGAGTCCAGTGGTCATGTGGGTGCTGACCGTACCCTGAGGCTGTTCAAGCAGTGGTTCCACACTACGTGGACTGACGACCAACTGCGGAAAACCCTCCAGCCTATCGTGGACAAGTGCCCGTGCAGGTCCTGTAAACCAGGGGATATCAGGGACAGAGGTCTCTACTCGGCCCTGCCCATCCCTCACTGTGCTAACAGTGTTCTATACGTGGACTACACGGAGATGCCGAAGTTCGGGGGCTATGACTTCGCCCTCGTGGTAACCTGTGGGTTGACCAGGTTTACCAGGGTGTTCCCATGTACCAAGCACATTACCAGAGAGGAGACTATCAAGATACTCCTGGAGGAGTGGTTTTGTGTCTATGGGGCGCCCAAGGAGATCAACTCCGATGAGGACGTACGAGTACGCTCAGATACTGGCTGGTACAAGAGGGTCCTGAGATCCCTCAATGTCCAGGTGTCTACGGGGATTCCCTACTCTCACACGAGCAACCCCCTATGTGAGCGACAGATTCGTGTCCTGAAGGAGAACGTCAGGATATGGTGCAAAACTGAACGCACCAGAGACTGGGTGAGACTACTCCCCGTCATATCCTTGATGATGAACTCCCAAGAGAGTTCAGCAACTGGCTACTCGCCACATGAGCTATTCATGGGGCGCCCGGCATGGTTCCTACATGCCCCCTATCCAGAGGACACCCATTCTTCTGTGGGTGAATGGGTCCAAGAGCAACAAGCGAAGGTGGACAAGGCCAAGGCTATGCTCCAGAGAGTGAGGGAGCGTCAGTGGAACAAGAAGAACAAGCACCGAGTACCGGCCACCTACCAAGAGGGGGGCTGGGTGCTGGTGCACCACAGTCGACTACCCGCCTGGCCACGCTCTACCAGCGATGACCCATACTTCGGGCCGTACAAGGTCCTATCTGTGGATGGACACCGTATCACCGTGCGGCGTTCTCCCCGTCTAGGGGGGACCCTGGTGTGCGCTGCTCAACACCTGAAGCGTTACCATGATCCTGAAGACCTCTGTGGGGAGGAGTGGGAGCTGAACGACGAGGAAATCGCCGCTCTGGACCTACAAGGGGCTGCCAGCCCTATGGAAGTTGAAGGTGAACTCCCCGACATGAACGCCGAGGAGATGGCTAAGGAGGGCTTCTACCTGGTGAAGTCTGTCCTACGCCACCGCTATCGCCAGGGTTGGCGCTTCCTCACCCTCTGGGAAGGGTTTGGAGTCGAAGAGGCCACCTGGGAGCCCTTCTCTGCATTTGTTCTACCGGAGGGACGCCTAAACTCAGTTCTGGTTGACTACTTGTCCCAGAACAACCTTGGTGAGTTGCTGAGGCTCGCTGAGACGCTTGCCTCCAAGACTAAAGCTAGGGACTGAACCTTACCCTTACCTGCCAAAGCGTATGTGTGAGTGTGCTATTCCTAAGGTCCTGAGAGCAAGCCGCAGAAGTGGTGTCCTAATTATACCCAAGTCTGCGCCCTTGCTAAACCTGGAGGGTTGGCTTATTGATGCCACGGGGTACGCCCCGGGTCTCCCCTCCCCTATGCGCCCAATTTCTGTGCTGGCGCAAAACCTTGGGGGAATACCCAGCGTGCTAATCCAGGTATTATTTTCCCTACCTATCTGTCTACTACAGGGAGGGGTGGCCAAAAGCTATGGAGGCATGAAAACGCCGTTTTGCTATGTGGCCAAAAACACTGACCTAACCACTGCCACAGCCCACCAACCCTGCTAAAATTGCAGGAAACGGGTGGGACAGTGACACACGCACTACAGGTCCTACACACCCTACAGTGGCACCATCCTGGTGGGCGAGCACTGGGGCAACTGGCTCAAGCCCCCACGCAGGACTACCACTCCTACACGCACCCTCTACTGGCCGTTGCGAAGGCAAAGATCTCGTGGGTCCTAGCGACCCTCCTGTGAAATGACAAGAGAACACAGCGCTGCTAAGCAACTGTGGCCTAACAGGGGACGCCACAACGCGTTTCCCCTGCTAGGGCTTGGAGGGAAGGAGTGCTCTCGCGTGCAAGGCGCAGATGTCGATGAAGTCGGACTCCCTGCTCTGCCACAGGCGGAGCGGAGTTACTTGTTTGTGTGATCTGCGCCCTTGTTTAGCAGGGCATAAAAAAATGCTGCTGCACCAATCACCCTACCTGCCCACCTGTAAAACAAAGGCAAATGAAAGGGCGTTTGCGGCGGAGGAACCAAGCCACACTCCAGGTATTATACCCTTCTCAGTGTGACCTATAATACACTGTCCGCAAACACGCTGCAGAAGCAGCTACCCTTGTCAAGCAAGCAAGCGTTAAGGGACTCCTCAGGTTCTCTTAAAGAACGTACCGAGGAGCCCCTGGGTAGCCTAAACAAGGTTTACCGTGCGCACTTCGCGTGGCCTACCCTTTAATGCGTGTGTGCATGCGCGTGTATGCACCGAGATCGTGGGCAAACCTGCCCATCTGGACGCCAATCACGAACTCCACCAGGGGGTGGCCCCGCCTGGGCTTACTCACCTTACCTACCGCTGGGAGAGAGAGCAAGTGAGGGGCGCACGCGAAGAACGTTGCTATGCACTTGTGTGTATGTCTAATCACCCTGATCTGACCGCTAATCATCTGCAATCTTTCTAATCAATCCCTCTATCGCGTTCTATCTTTGTTAGCGCTGCTACAAGGCTCGTTCACGGAGACACGAGACGAGCAATGTGTATGCGGCATGCGAGACGAACATACCTGTAGTTTATACCTGATTCATTGAAGTCTTTTCGTTCATTTTCGAATTCTTGAATTTTTGAAGCTTCTATTAGTGTGGGTGGAATCTGTATGTTTATTTATTAATGTGTGTCTCGTCATTTTCAAGACTACGTGAGACATACGTTTATAATTCCATTATTTCTCCATTTTCCGGCGCTTCGCTAGGAGGCGCTCCTGCGCGCCGCCATTTTATGCGTATGAATTTCTGGATTTAAAAAATCCGGAGATGACTATAATTTCTATAGAAATGTGCTTCTGATGCACAATTGGATTCTGCTCAGGTGTGTCGTTTCAGAAAAATTCTACGCCGCCATTTGACGGATTTTGGTGTCGTTGCTTCGTTTTTGCGTGGATTCGTCCATAAATCTCCCATTCCTGCCTCTGCAGATACCCACGCGCAGCCTCGCTGAGTAGGCCGTGTTCGGGCCGAAACGCAGGTGCCTGGAGAGACTGAGCAGAACCAAGACCCCACCAAGGGGCAAATTAATTTCTTTTTCGACTCCCTTCGCCCTAAGACAGGTCACAGGTCGCCAGCAGGTTTACGAGAACCCATGCGAGTGTGTATATTGTGTCTTGCGTTTGGGTTGTGTCGACGCTGCGTCTTGGAGGGAGGGATGCATATGCACATGTTTGGCATGCTCCCATACTAACCCAACCAAGCCACAAGAGCCCCGGCAGCGCCGTGAGCGCTGAGTCTTCTGTAGGAAATGATACAATCAGAGCAGCAAAAGAGCGCCAGCCATGGTGAGCGCTCATTTTTCAGTGTGAGGGAGACTGTAGGTATTTTAAAGTAGATGTGGAAACCAAGGAAAGGCCAAGAAAAATTCCCTTTTTCCTAAAATGCGACAGTGGTGGCCACCACAGCACAAGGGGGGAGTAAGAAAAAGTGCTTTTCCATTGCTTTGAGGCACACTCTAGTTGTATTAGAGATGCACTGAGCTTCCATGCATTTTTATCTTAGTATTGGTCCAACCAAAAGTGGTGATAACACATTTTGACCTATGGAACCAAACACCCAATCAGGATATGGAGTGGACCCCTTAATCCCCTTTCAATGTGAAGCTATTCATCTTTTCCTGAGTTGACTGAGCACTGACATACCTAAAGTAGAGCCTATGAATTTATCTATGTTTTTCCATGAATTCTTAGCTATCCTAGTGGTATGCACCCTAGGGGGCTGGGCACCTCTTTTTGAGAGGTCCTGGGTTCAATTCCTGGTCAGCCTAGCTAAGTAGGAAGATCCCATGTGACATGGCAGTGACCTCATCGCCACATACCATGCCACCTCAGCACATATGGGACCCAAAACAAAGAGTGCACATCTCCTGAGATGGCACTATGGAGAGAGAGTGACCCTGAGGCAGTTTTCTAACTCTTTTCCAAAAACATTTCAGCTATCTTTGTGAATATGCATTCATTTGTGACCTGAGTTGCAGTTTCTGTGAATATCCAATCATCTTTCACTGTTTACACTGCAGCCCTTCATGCTTTGATCCTTAATCCTCTTCTCTTTGCATACTATTGGCTTGGGCTATCCTGGAGTGACTTGGAGTGACTGTATTTCATCAAAACCAAAGCTTTTCATCTCCAAAAACAAGCAGCAGGAATCCCTACACCAACAGCAAGCAGCAGGAGAGGCAAAACACAGTGCTGAAAACACTATAAACTTTTCTGTCCACTTTGTGCATTTTAATTGCAGTTGGGAGAACCTAGTTTCCAATTATTCTACCCGACCCACCCGTTGCTGCTTTCTTGTTGGGCGGCCGAGAAAGTATTGCGCGTGGAGTTTGTCTCGGCCTATCGTATGTGTTGCCCAATCCAAAATATGCAGGCCATATTTGAAAAGTGAATGTCGCAATTGATAGCCTTGGCAATATTCCTTGGATTTGTGCAACCAAAACTCTTCTGTGTTGTGGATGTCCTCATTCACCAATCCCATGGCCCTTGGCATCGCAGCACTGAGGTCTGATACTATCTTCACAATCTTCACAAAACTATCAAACTTGTTCATCGGGCTTTACATTACAAAACTCTCTTCAGAAAATAATGCAGGATCCAAAATGACTATTTTTCAGTAACTTCTGGAATTAAAAACAGAGCAAACATCTACATTTAAATGACGTGATTGCAGGCACGCTCAGTTTGGTTGCGGACAACCCAAGCTGGGCATGAACCCGTCACACACCCTGCCAAGCCCTTGCCGCAGCCACGAGACCACCTGCGAAGGCTGATACACACGAAAAGGCATGCACAGCTACTACTTTACGGTAGCAGCGATAGCCAGCTACGGCCTGCGCAGGCGCACACCGTGGGTGGGCGGCACTTTGCGTTGGCGCGGGCATTGCGTATGGTGCTCAAACGCGCGCGCGGGAAGACAGAGAGTGGTTTGGCCCGCACAAATCACCACCAAGTCCTGCACTCACTGGGTAACACTACAACCACGTGAGGGAGCAAGACTAGTGGCCGTACTATTAACGAGGGCAAAGGCCAATTAAAGACTTGGACGCTGTGTGACGGGTTAGGCGAAGGAGTTATGGTTCAAGGACTGGCTGCGCTGGCCTCCCTGCCCTCCACCCACCCCTGTGGTGTCGCGGCGCGACGGAAAAACTAGGCGCCTTGGGTCTTGGGGGCCCAAATGTGGGCAAAATGGCTGCATCACCCCTTCTGTCTGGGGGTCAATTGGCCCCACCTAACCCTGAAGCCACAACTTCCCCGCCTTCCGAACCCAAAGTGTCCTCAATGCACGCAACAGGAGCATGCATGCAATTGCACATCAACAGATGCTTGCACGTCAAGATCCACTTTGGTATATTCAAAAATGCCTTGAAACCATGCACGCATGCACATATGTGTCGTTGTTCCAACTTCACAGCTTGCAAGGATGGTCTACAGCACAACATGTAGACAACCGGCATCCCCTAAGAAGGGCTGACAAAAAGCTGATATAGGTTTACATGCCCACCACAGCCCCTGCTGGAAACCATGGGCTACTGAAAAACGGGTGAAAAAAAACCCGGAGTGCACAAAGAAACCCCCTGTCTATGGACAAAAAACCTCCCCCATCACCTGGTCACAAAAAGAACCCTTTTTTGACAAACCCCGGGGCGGGGGGGGGATTGTTACCCTACCATGGCTTGTGCAGCCAACCTTTCGACAAGGGTGTCCGTCTCTACCCTTTTGCGCATGTGCCCAGCGGCTCATCAGGAACACCATCCCCACAGCCAACTCCAACCCAGACCCACACACAGGCACTGAGGAAGTGGACAGCAATAGACAGCAAAAACGGATAATGATGCATTCTGCACCACAACCCAAAAGCTGAACAGCCACAGAAGCAGTAGTAGACAGGTCAGTGCCCTGCTCCGTTGCCCAGCCAACCCAAGTTTAACCCGCCCCGTCTTGATTTCGGCGGGGGGCTCTTGTGGTGTTACACCTGGGCAACACCACTGATTCATTGAAATGTGGACACACATGAGGGAGTCCGTGAAAATATGTGCACATGCGCAAATAAACGGGTCTTGTCAAATGGTTCATGCCACATGGTGCATGCCACAATGAAATGTATGTGAATGACGGTTCGCAGCAGAGGCTGGGAGTGCAGTATATTGGCATTTCCAGTCAGGGCAAGACTGCAATGCACAGTAGACAGAGAAAAGCCAGGGGTTAAAGTTGGGGCTGTGCTGGGGTTGATTTCAAACTCAGCAGATACAGCCTGATTTCAAACGTGCATTCTGGGGACAGCATCCCTGACAGTCAATCAGGCTCAACATTCCCACAACAAAACACAGTGTGGAACCAAACCAGAGTGAGCATATCATGCTGGACCAGGGGCTGTGCAAAGAGTAGCAAACATGGTTTTGTTCAGAGCAGAGAAATTGTGCATGCCATGGGTCAGCAGACATTCCGTGGCTTGTGGCTGCCTCCCCCCATTCAGCTCCAACAAACGTCAGTGGGGGTCTGTGCACACTGCACACACAGCATGCACTTTCCAGGGCAAATTTTGGGAAAGTTAAGGGGAGATCAGGTTTTCATGAACATTCCTGTGGTATGCACTCCCCTAAAAAAGCTAAAAAGCCCCATATCGGATCCATTACAATTGATCCATTGTAGCCCAGCCCTGCTCCACGGCACCTCCAGGGCCATACTACCACCATCCACAGATGCACTACAATCTCAGGCTCACTCGTGGTCCTTTGTGGCCCAGTTGAATTCTGAGCTTTGGCTGTCATTGTCCTCTCAGTAGGCCAACCTCAAAAATTGGCTCCTGCCTATGGGTCACAGTGAGGCATGATGTGGTCTTCAGCTGGGGCATGATGTGGTCTTCAGCTGTCTAGTGGTGACATTTTCGGCACTTGAGGCTTGGAGCACCAATGAGTACATCCTTGCCAGCTTGCCCTTCTCCTTGCAGCAACTCTGTTCAACATTCAACAAAAGAGCAAGAAAGGTGAAATTGAAGATAAAACAACAATGACACCAGTGCCATAACGTGTGGGTCTGTAGTATGGTGCCATACCAACAGTGCTCACAGCACACTACACACACACCCTTGTCCCCTAATCCTACAGCAGACCCCTCAACCGAACCATGCCTCCCCCAGAATCCAACATTTTTGACCCATTCCCTTACTCCAGAGACTGTCATAGTGTCTTGGCCATGATTATCATCCATTGACCTGTCTCCTCTGCGGTCATCTTTGTCCAGTATTTACCTTGACAACTTGCGGCCCATGCTCTACACCTCAGTGATATCAGGTACAGTCAAGTGCAACACTACATTGTAGTTGTATTCCCATGGCGCAGGTGTGAGATAGCATTGCAACTGGTGTGCACCTGCCAACAATAGTGACACGGGTCATTTCAGTAAGACAGGAGAATAAACGATGATATTAAGGCATGACAAAGCCAGGGGCAAATGTGGTACTCAAGATACTGGGTGCATGTAGCCGAAAAAATCGCTTAGGCTCCAACACTTCTGCTGGACAATTCACGCGGGCGATCCGCCAATGAAAGAAATGGGCAAGAATCTTGAATGGGAAATCAGAGTGTGGTAAAGCAGGAGAGAGTGGAATTAGGGCCCTGAATCAACCAGCCACCCTCAGTTTTTGACTGTGGAGATATGGTTCGCACAGGTGTGCACTCCTGCAGCAGACACATCATGTTAGCCCCGACAACGTGGCTCATACCATCTGAAATGTGCCGGAGGGGGCTCCACAGGCAGCGCAAGCAGTGAAAGGTGCTGCCATCCTACAGTCCCGCCAGCTGCAGAGTGGAATGCCTCCGACATGCCACCAACATGCAGCGTAGGTCGCGTGCAGGAAAAAGTGTAACTCGCGTGCTTTTTTTTTGGCGTAAGTCGCGTGCGGAAATCAGTGACAAAAAGTGGCACCATGTAGCCAATGATGCCACGTTCCTCTGGACAGCCCCCATCAAAAAGAAAAACAGTCACCAGCAGCCCCACCTCAACTCAGAGTACTCAAATGTATAGTAAATTAATTAATTGGAAGGTCGATGCAATGTTCGTTGCGAAAACGCAGCACACTTGTCACAGAACTGCCCAAGTCTTCTTCAGCATCGTATCTCCACAACAACAGACCCCAATCGAGCGCTCAAAGGCTGAAATCATGCAAGACACACAGGTGCCCTGATGCGCACATGGACAATTTGCCATGCCACAACTGCCGGCAACTGATGCTTGACGGTGGCAACACAGTTGACACAAGCAGATCATCAGTCACTATTTCAAGAAGTACCTAATGATGACTGTCGTCTCCACCTCCGTGAGCTCTGTCCATGCCCACGATCAGGCAGGGACGGCATGGCTGCATATTGAATTGCACAGGATGCACCAGAGGCAGGCTGTGCAGTGCAACTCCTCATCACAGCCCGTCCACGCGTCACAACACTTAATGTGCACAAGAGCGCCAACTGGTGCTCAGCTCTGTGCAGTGAAGTGCTGCTGCACCGCGGACAACCATTCTCCCGCTCAGTTTATACCCTTGTCGCTGGCCTACTAGGATGGGCCCACAACAGGTTTGGGAAGCTGCTCTTTGGGCTAGGATGCACCAGGACCGAAGGTACCACAAGACGGCCACATCATCAACATGTTTGGGGAACGTGCTTTCAATGTGAGGCAGTGTGCCCAAGCACCTCGACATGCAGCGTACGATTGCAGTCTGCCTGCGCTGGGCACGCTCCGTGTGCATGCTGTGCCCACCCTCCCCTGGTCAGCTGCACATTATTTCGCCACAGCAAATTGAATAAAATGGTCATCCAGAGGCCCAACAATTAATGCAGGTTTCCACGTTCACTGCCACCGAACTCACGAACTCACCAAAAAAATGAAAAAGTGGAAAAATTGAAAAATGGAGGGGAAATGGGGGGGTAATGGGGGGAACTCAGGAATATGGCGGAGAAATGCGGAAATAGCGGGCATAGCACACGGGATGTGGGTTGTGGAGGGTTGTGGCGGGATGTGGTTGAGGAAAATGGGACAATGGGAAAATGGGACAAAAATCGGAGAAAAGGGGGAGAAACATGGGACGAAATACCCATTTTTCACAGTCCCATGTTTGTTTCATTTTCCCGGAGGTCGAAGATCTTCCGCACAGTTCCTTTTTTAAAAATCAGCTCACAGCACTCACTGACAGAAAAGTGGGAACGATTGCCACTCACCAACACTCACCACGGCGGCCAGTGCAGATGCTTGCGAAAGCCACCCTGGTCCAATGTATCAAACCCTTGCACCCCAAAGTCCACGCTGCCCGAATGCGCCCATGCACTGGGCGGCGGCTATTCCGATGCAGAGCAATACTGAGTGCCAGGCTCTGGGCCTCAACGGCAACTGCCGTCTCCCACACAACAGCGTTGCAGAGTATAGATGCGGTGCGGTCCACGATGCCAGACCCCACACACGCGCAATATGGCCCCCGTCAGCACACCGGCCACCCCCGTCCCGGCGTCTTCTGTGCGGGACCCCTGCGGCCCCTGCCCCGCGTGTGCGATGAGCCCAGGGCATATGGCCAATGGCAAAGGCTACAGACAGTGGCTCAGGGGGAGCAGGGCCCTGCCTCACAACCAGAACTGCGCGACTGTGAGTCCAAGCGAGGCACAGTCGGACGGTCTACACTGGCATGCCCCGGAGGAAGAGGATCGCGGTGATAATGCTGTTGCGTTTTGCGCAGGGGCATGGCTGGACTGGGGTGCCAAAGAACGTACCTATGGGACGCTGCGACATGATATCTGCACTACAGGGAAGAAGTGATACGCGTGGAATGACCAAAGAACCCTGCTTTAGGTGCGCCGAAGGCGTGGGAGAAGAAAACTGGCCCAAACAAAAAAGGTTCCCCGAACCCTGATTCTTACGTGATTCAGAGCGAGGGGGGAGGGGGGGAGGGGGCCCAGGGAGGAGACCCCCCCAATGCCGAAATGAAAATCAAAGCAATGCCCTGCCCCCCCCCCCCCATCCACCCGCCAACCCCAACGACGCGACCGACTGGGAGCACTGGGCGAGCAGCGCACCAGGGATTTCGGGTCGGACTTGTGCGCTGCACAGAGGGTCTTGCCCCGCTGCCCCCCCCCTCCCACACACACGACTCCCCCTTGCCCCCACCGTATGCCCCATCAGAGGTTTGGTGAGGCAGCAGCAAGTGTTGCATCCGGGACAAAAAGCCCCCATTCCGGGGCTCCCCTGACCTGTGGTGGTATGCGGGTCAGCCGCAAGATCCAGGCCGTGGCCTGCCTGGGTCTTGCGGAGAAGGGACTTGAGGTGGGGACCAGCGCGCTCCGCCCGACCGTTGGTCTGCGAACGGTGCACCCGGCGGCAGGCCATAAGGGGCGAGGGGCCAGTCGTCCTCCACCTCTCGCTACGGGCCGCAGCTCATGCGCTGCGGCGGGTGTTATATGTTTGTGGCCATCGGAATAGGATGGCTCGAAACCGGAGTCCAAAATGGGGACGTCCTCGCGAACAGTACAAGTCAAAGTCCACCCGAATGACAGCACGGGCCCAAACCACACATGACTGTGGTCTGTGGTGGATCTGGGGCTGAGGCTGAGATCCTGGCCATAAAGCTGTCGATGGGGATGGGGTTAGCAGGCGAATGGGGGGGGGGGGGGATGGGGAGGCGGCAGGGGAGGGGGCACAAGGTTGGCCTGGGGCGCGGGCGGGGCCAGATGGGGCTGAGGGCGGGGATGGGAATGGGAAAGGGATGGGGTGAAGGCATGGCGCCGTGGACCGTAGATTGCGCGGGCAGAAGATCGCGGTGTTCAGTATATCCAGGGCCTCAGTCATCATGGCTTCGCAGAGAGCGCCATGTCGATGCGTCGTCCAGAACCCCAACTCCAAAGACGGGATCGTGACGCCTCAGGGCATCACTTCGCTGCGGATTTCTCTGATGCGGTTCCAGTACTTCGTATTCTGCTTCACGTATGAGTCAATCACCTCCTGCTTGAGGGCGTGCTGACGCGTGCTGGGCTGCACAACGGGCTGCGGCACTGCGCGACAAAATGGTTGGGTGGAGCCGGGGGCGGGGGGTTGTCACTGCAATCTGCCCTGACCATCAGTGCGGATCCATGCGACGCTCCTGCCATCGTGACCCGCAACAACCGACAAGACGGTCATCAGCAAAAAATGACCAGTGAAAACAGAACCGACAACCGACAACCGACAACAACCGCCCAAGTGTCAACCAAAAGCGTTCCAGCCGCTCATGAAGATCACACATGCCAGCAATCCACCCAACATAGAGTGTTCCCCACTTCTCCAGCACAGCATGACGCCGCAACAGCCCAGAAGCTCCTGCCCAGCAGGCCCGAGGCGCACAGACAAATGGATTAGCTGCATCACCTCCGGTTGTCAAGAACCGGCACCCAGACCTGAAGCCAGGGACCATTCCTCGTTGGAGGGTCCCTGGCTGAAGCCAGACCACTGACCACTGCTCTGTGGCACTGCGGATTGTGTAAGCTGGTCTGCGCGTGTCAATGGCAGAGTCTCGAAGGTTTTGCAGTGCCGATGGCGAATCCCCTCTGGAAAATAGGGGGAAATGGGAATTTTGGGGGGGAACAGTGGACAAACGGTGGGAAAATGGGGGAAATGGGGAGGAGTGGGAAGGAATGCGGGGGGGGGGGGGGGGATAACAGGGGGAGGACTGGAAAAGGCGTGGTGCACAAAGAGAAAAACGGAGGCAAACGGAGGAAAACCGCACCAAATTTCCGATCATCACCGTTTCTACGGTTTCCATTCTTCCCATTTTCCCTGAGGGTCTGATGGGAAATTGGCGCTTCCTACCATCGCCCTGTTGAACACATGATATCCAAATATCCGCAGTGGAAAAAATTTTGGGGGGGGGGGGGAAGGTATCCGCAGGTCCCCGAAAAATCGGGTACAAAGGAGCCGTGTTCACAGGAACAGGGACTCCATGCTGATGGCGGACATTTTGTATGGATCTCCTTACTTGGCCTGACGGGCCTGAGAACCCAAAAATCTTTAAAAGATTCTATAGTGATAGTGCACATGAGTGGTATTATGGGGTGAATCCTGTGATTCGCCTAAAGGCGAATCCCTTGATTGCAGTGATAAGGCCTTTCTGAGACTTATTGAACGAAAGGTGCAGAATTTAGGGGGAATGGCAGGAATCCAGGGCAAGGTCTATACGCATTGTGCATCGGTTACGGTGTACCACTGACCGTTGAGCAACTGGGTACCAGTTTTACCTCCCTCCAGTTCCAAATTCTGTGCGTTGACTCAAACATACATTGGGGACTAAAAAACAAATGCCTCCTGTCTCACTTAACAAACCGGTTGCCACTGTCTCGATACCTTGCCGCCAACTCCATGTATGCCAAAAGGGTGATTCAAGGTATGTTACACAACTTACTGGGTCTTTCTTCCTCCCTGCAAACACATCCCTCCATATTCCTTTCCAACTTGAGTCACACAATTTGGGAGATGCGACGGAACAATTATCCGACGTCCTGGTGGTTACCTAAAGTCCATACCACTTACCGATGCTTCTCCCACTCTTCCCTACCCCCCTGGAAAGAGTTCTTTGCTAATATTGTCAACGTACCTACACAGTTTTGTGTGAGGAGGGAGTTCTTTATCAAAATTCACATTGCTTTCTTTTTCCATCAGCATGATATTGGCATTCTGAGATGCCAATTTTCCTCCTATCGTAATGAACCAGGAACGCAACCAGGCTTCGTTTATAAGAGGGGGGGGGGGTATTTTGGAAAAGACCCACCCACCCAACTTTGGACCCACCCACCCAACTTTGGACCCACCCAGACCCCCCCCCCTCTTATAATTCTGTGGGGAGCATTTTTTGTGAACCAAATTGAAGCCAAGGCGCTCTCCCGGGTTAGGCATCCCCAAAGGGTGACACACCAAAAATTCTATTGCCTTTGGCAGTGCACCTCGAAGAGAGGTTGACAGTCAGCCATTCAGTCCCTGCGCCAGGCCAGCAGTAAGTTAGACAGAAACACACAGTTTGGGTTTTTTGTCAGTGGCAGATGCGTCCCCAAGCAGTGGGGCGAGACCCACTTCTGACCGAGGAGTGGCCGAACGGTAATGCAGTCCTGCAGAGTCTTTTGGGTCGCCGGTTCGAACCCTGGTGCTGAATTTGACACCTCCGCTGCCGCCGCCGCCAAATGTCAGCAGACCAGGATTCGAACCACCGACCGAAAACTTTGCGTCGGCTGCGCTACCATTCGACCTGCAGTTGTGTGATTGCCACCTGCACACCTGCCACATGGACAACGACACAACAGAAAGGGGCACTAGCAAACAGCCAGACAAGGCTCCTGTGACCAAAGAAAGAAGGTGTGGCAGGAGCCCAACCCAGAAAACCCTCAGAATGATAAGAGGGGAGGGGGGGTCCAGAGCTTTAGACCCACCCACCCGGCTGAAGACCCACCCACCCAGACCCCCCCCCCATTGCAAAATAGCTCTTATAAACGAAGCCTGAACGCAACACCCCATGAAATGAAGGGGTGTCACGCTTCGCACTGCATTCCCGGTGCTGCGACCGGAGAACACCAAGGAGACCCGCATGTTGAGGCCCCCTCCAGGGCACCGGGGGCGTTCAGGTGTGGGCCTAACGGAGCTCCGTTTTGTAGGAGTCAGGGGGGCGGCGTCCACCCTCGCCTCTGTTCTGTGACGTGAACCAGCCTCACCAACGGTTTCGGAAAAAATCGACGTTTCGAAAATTTTCCGGTGCCACTCAACCGCCCAACAGGAATCTCGGGGCTGTCGAGGGCCCATGGCCCAGGCATGGGCCACACACCAGTCTCGGAGACAAAGCCCTTCCAGCGTTCAGCCCGCACCGCTGGGTCCCGGATGCACTCGTTGATGAAAGGCTCGTTCATGTACTCCAGATTCCATCCCATGGGGTATTTGCCACGCGCCCCGTTGATGACCCCTACAGTCTGGAAGCCATAAACCTGCAACGGATGTGGGGATGCAGGGGACCCGCAGCATCAGAGGGTTGCAGAGAGGCATCCCGTCAAACAGGCGTAGGATGAGGGTTGCGGACACCAATTTCCTCTTGGACGGGGGGGGGGGGGGGGATTTCTGGACCGAAACCCCAAGGAACGGGTGATGCCATTCGGAGCGAAACGGCGCAAAAACAGGGCACAACTCATGTGTGATATTGCCACGGCAACATCATGGGGTACGCACACGCTTCATTTGGATTGGCCTTTTGGATTGGCTTTCTGCAATCCAGTGTATTGGATGAGCCCATTCACTCATCGCCGATTTTGGTAATGGGTCTAGAAACTGATTTTCAAGTGCAGCCACCTTGCACAGTGCCAGCCATCCCATCAGGATGCCATGAATTGGCTTATTCTATCAGAACACTGGGCACAGTGAAGAAAGCTATCACATGGAACACCCCCGATGGCTGCATCCATTTGAGGTATGAAAACGGTTTGTGAAACAGACTTCTCTTAACAACGGTGCTTCGACCTTTGCACCCCTTCACCTTTTCAACCTTTGCACAATAATTTTCCGTCCTGGCCGGTTCAGGCCAAGGGTGCATTTCCTAAAAGAATTGTCACAACCTCATTGCTTTCTGAGGCTTAACGGGACACGACATGTGGTTTGTGCTTGGCCTGCATCAGCCAACAATCTTTGGACGGTATCGGCCGTTGATGATGGGCTCGACAGTGATTTCCAAATCTTCGAACGGAAATACAATCTTGAGTGCATGTCTCTTGAAGCAATTTAGTTGCATAAGTTAAAAATTCTTGGGCGATGTTGGCTACAGTTTGATTCCGTTGTCGCGCCGGCGTGCCTGTGGCGCACTGCTGCGACTGCCGAAAATGAACGATTTCTAAGTCTTCTTAGGCAAAAAACGGCAGAGAACATACCGTACACCAAAACACGTTTTGTTCACGTCAGCTGCACCGGCTCATGTTTTTGGTGGTAACTCTCTTCTAGTCCCACCTTGAATGCTTTCAATGCCCTCCATTGCCCGATGAGACATTGGGCTGTTTGAGCCATCAACAATTGATGCATAGGACAACCGTGGAAACAAGCGTTAGAGGACACAGAATGACTCCAACACCCAAAGGTTAAGATGAGAGGATTGCAAAACTCTTTATCTCACCTTGTTTTACCCAGCAATACGCTTGCCACTGCCTCCACTGCCTTCGGAGGCACTATGTCCTGCCATACCTCTCAGGGTAGGGGTA